>QWTY01029501.1:0-21568 GCA_008033365.1 Pseudorectes ferrugineus | reverse complement strand
GTTTGGATTTTTTTTTCTTTCCTTTCCATTTTTGCCCTTTTTTACTTCCTTGTAACTATGTTCAATGTTGAGTTTAATTCTTTTCTTTTTTAACCTATGAATATGGCAAAAGAATGATGTAAGTTGCCACATAACTATTTTTGTTAAATAAATTGCAGATCTTTATTTATTGATGTATTTCAGCGTTTAAAATAATTTAGCCAGCATTATTTAGTGCTTTTTAGAGAAAAACAGCATAAGCATTGATAGATCCTAGAGTGCAAGGACTGTTTCCAGCTTTCTCATTACTTTGAGATCAGCTGGAGCCTAAGGTTCTCATCTGATAAGAAAATGAGAAATGGTTGTTCTTGTGAAGTCTTCTGAGACCTTTGTTTGAAAGATAGTATCAAGATGATTCCAAAATAATCTTTTTTTTCCTCTGAAAGTTTTATGCTTGAAGTCAGAAGTTTTCAAATGTTTAGAATAATTTACATCTTTGAGTGAAAATTTTGAATTAATGTGGAAGCAGTGTTGCATTTCTAAACTACTTCTAGCACTCCAAGAGCATCAGAAGCATCAGCTGTTGTTATTTGAAAAAGAATGAATTTTAAAAATTTTTAGTACAGTAGCTGTCGGAGAAAATTCCAGACATTCCTAAGTCACTGTTTAAGTGAGATGAAAATCTTTGAACAATTCAAGAATCTTTGAATTTTCTACAATAGAGGTGAAAAACAGGAAAAATTTATTAGTCATTTTAGAATCCAAACCGGGCTTTAATACTTCGTACAGTTTTTTTTTTTTAGAATGGATTACACCCATTGCTGAATGAGGACAATTTTGTTACTGATGATTTTATAACTACCAGGTTTATTTAAATATTTTGACTTTTTCTAAAATATGTGCTTTTTAGAGCCAATACCGTAGCCTCAAAAATTACGAAACACTGCAACAGTGGGAATGCTGAAGCTTTGTATTCCTGGTTTTGACCTGAACATACATTCTTTGTGGTGTAGTTTTTCTCTTTGAAATCAGTGTGCTTAGCTGACTTGCATAAAACATTACTTTTATATGGGAAGTACTGATTCTATCTCTAATCATCCTTAGCTGACCCTGTTTTAGTAGAAGTAATGATGCATCTCAGAAATTGCTTACTTGAGCAGCCTGTTCAGACAGTTCTAAATGTATCTATTAATGTTCTTGTGCTCATCTGTAAATACCAAAAATAACTTAGATATTTTGAAATCTTACTTAGATAAAACCAGACTAACAATATGCTTTGCTAAACTTTAACTTGAGATCTGTGTTGGCTCTTGTGGAAAAGGGATACATACCAAAAAAACCAGTTTTGGAGGGAAGGATGGGTTCAATTTTGTCCTGAGGACAGGAATTAGAATTCAAAGTTAGTTTATAATGTTTGTTTTGCTGATAATTACGGCTCTTTGGATTTTTAATAATTTATCTCTTGCAGACGAGGAATATATTTTTTCTATATATTTATGTGAAAGAAAAACAAGAATCAACATATTTGAACTGAAATTAGTGTTAAAATAACTATGGCAATTATCTCATGTCAGACCATTTTAAACTTTTTGTTATAGTTAATTCACAAGGTAGATAAAATATAATCTGATAGCTTTCTGAAGAGAAAATGGATTCATTTTAGGTATGTAACCCTAATTGCCTAAAAATTACAGACTTTTGCAGGAGGGAAAAAGCTTTTTAGTGTTTTATGAGCATGTTTAATTTGTTAGTAAGTTTTGATTAATTTTTGATTTTTGGTTTCTAGTATTTTTTTTCCCAGATGTTATAGCTGTCTTGTTCTCATTCCCAAAATTCTGATGTGTGCTTGTGGCTAATTATAACTAATCTTTAGTAGTAACATAAATATGCAAAATCAGATTTGTTAAGGGAGGATTGTTGATTTATTATCCTAATTCGAATTTAAGGAGAGTTGAGATTATTGGAGTTCAAAGTTGGCTTTCCATTATATAAGTTATTTAAAAATAAGTTAGAAATTAAATAATTTTGATTTTTGTTTGCCTCAAGAAAGACTTCTCTGTTAGAACCTTGAAGATGGCAATCTAAACATAAAGCAGGAGCATTTGAATGAGTTTCACTAGTGACCCCCTCTCAAGTATTTAATTGTTTTGGTTCCTAGAAGACCTCACAAGAAGCGGCAAACCTTGGTGGATGAATGATGCATCTGCTTTTCCAGCTTCACTTCCAGTCAATGACACACTAAGTAGTCATAGTCGGCAGAAGAGATCTGTAAGCCTTGAACGGTTTGTGGAAACGCTGGTAGTAGCAGACAAAATGATGGTGGGATACCATGGTCGCAAAGACATTGAACACTACATTTTGAGTGTAATGAATATTGTAAGTTTCATCCTTCTCTGTGTTCGTATCAATACATATGTACTGAAATGATAATGGACCTGTCAAGTGTTTATTTATTGCCATGAGTAATGCCTTAATATAGGTACTAGCTTGCAGGAATGAATAGCTAAAATACTGAAAATCTTAACATTTTGGGAAGAATGCAGTACTTTTTCTGTAAAGAAGTATGCTGTGATCACTTTTAAATTGTTGTCTTTAATTTTGAATTCAAATAATTATGTACAGATTATGCAGTTCTATTCTGCTTACGTCAACACTCTAAATGCTCATTGTGCTGGATGATTTATGAAACAAGGTATAAACAGTTTCAATTGAAAAGTGTGACTCAAAAGGTTTTTTTCACTGAATGGTCATTTTTTTGGTCAAAAAGTAACTTGTATTTAGGTGTCAGTGATACCTTACATTATGGAACTACATGAGGAAATTGGGTTAATTTTTAACCATTTAGGAAGCAAGTAGTGTTTCTTGTCTGACTTTGTGCCTTTTCTTATTTTCTGGAGGTCAGGTTGCCAAACTTTATCGTGATTCCAGTCTAGGAAACGTTGTGAATATTATAGTGACACGTTTGATTGTCCTCACTGAAGATCAGGTAAGAGCTGTTGTGCTAAGCTTTATACCTGTGAAATACAAAGCACATTATTGTATAATATAGAGTTCGTTTAATTATAGCTTGAAGTGGCTGCCTCTGAGTACAAAACCTATCATGTAATTTTTCACTACTTTAATCAAGATGAAGCAGTTCAAAGGAATATTCCTCGTGTATCATGTCAAAGATATCTATTCTTACTTCAGATGATTACTATTACACCTTCGGGGATGTCAGTTTTATTTTTAGATCTCTATTTTGATTTTTTTTTTCTGTATTGACATAATGATTATTAAAGTTGGAGCAGAAAGAATGATAGTTCAGTAATACACAGCTGAACTTGGGGTCAGATTTTACAGAAATAAAATTTGGCAAGAAGAGTTTATTCCTAGAAACCACTGCTTCTAATTATAGTCCCATTTTAGTTTTCAGAAGGCTTAACAACTGACCTTAGTAATTTGTTTGGAACATTTCTGGTATGCATGTTGTATTGCAGCCAAACTTGGAGATAAACCACCATGCAGACAAGTCCCTCGATAGCTTCTGTAAGTGGCAGAAATCCATTCTCTCCCACCAAAGTGATGGAAACACCATTCCAGAAAATGGGATTGCCCACCATGATAATGCGGTTCTTATTACTAGGTATGGTCATTATAAGTATTGTGTTTATTTTATTTCTTGTAGCTTTCTTGTTCTTAGCATATATATGTCTAGAGGCTGGTTGCAAAGTAATATAATTGGTAGGTAACCTTAAAAGGTGGAAAATTAATTGATGGCTTGTCTTAAATATATCAGATTATTAAAGTTTAGATTAAGAATTTGGAACAGTAAGATCTGCAAATCACTTGCTTCTGCTGTAATTTTCACTTCATAATTGCCAGTGCCAAGTATTACAGTAGAAAAGATTGGTCCTATTGAACATTTTATACTTTGATAATTGAAAAGAATTCATAAGATTGCAGAGAACAAAACAGAATGAAAAATGTTTTGTTAACCATGTAAAGTGTTTTTGTAAGAATTTCAAGCCAGAACTTCAACTAGTGTAATAGTATTTCTCTGAAAACAGGTTCTTGCAGATTCCGGCAATATGAGACTCTGCTTTGTAGCTGGTTTGATTTATTATGCTTAATTAAGATGAGAACTGACAATTTTAATAGGTAGTTTCAAAGCCTGCATAAGTGCCCATTTGTTTGCTTCTATTTCACTGTTACTGTGATGAATTCAACAAAACCTGCACTGTAATCTTGTAATCCTGATAAAGGCATTTGTGTCTGTCCCTTTGCAGTTAGGGGTAGGCAACTGTACTTTAATAGGAGACAAGTCTCACTGTTGTTTAAGGGCACTATTTATTCTTTTCTGTTTTGTTTAAGTAGCAGCAGGTGCAGCAGCTCCAATTTGGATTAGGATCTTTTTATTATGATTCCTCCTTTACAGGACAAATTCTGTACTGCTTTGTATGTAACCTATTTTGGAATCATTGCATTCACTGCAGAAAAATTGAAATAATGATTAAAATAATGCGTATTTTGTATAATTTTGCATAAAAGTTGTGGAAGTTCTTTTTTTCTTGAGGGAGGTGGTGTTTTTTGTTGGTTTTGTTTTGCATAATGAACAAATCTTTTTATTTTTGAAAGGAAATAGAAGCTAGTGAATCACTTGCATGTATTTTGTATCCATATTTCAGATACAATTGTTATGTATGGTCTTAAATAGTAAAAATCAGAGTGATAAAATGCTAGAGTGATTCAGAAAGCTTCTAGATTTCAAGAAGTATAAAAAAAAGATTAAAGTCTAATACAAATTGAATGAAATGAAAAATAAAATAGTTGCATTCTAAGGTCTTAATTTTTCACAAAGGCTTTTGTTTATGATCAGTTTTTTGCATATAAGTAATTCCTTCACTAGGACTTGTGAATATGTCTTTACAGCTTTGCTACACATGAAACTTTTACTGGTATAATTTAGGCGAGTGAAAAAGTGTAATCCATAGGTGGTATGGTTGTGTCAGTTGAAGGCCCTCAATATACATATGCATAGGTTGTATTGGCAACTCTGTATTTTTACTGCTACGGCTGACTAACCTGACACTTTGTTGGTGTTATTCTGGCACTACAAATCACAGTTGTTTTCTGTCATAGTTGTGCTTTAATATGTTTTATTACTGCATATTCTGTACTGGCTTCCTTGATGTGGTAGGATGTTCCAGTAGGATGTTCCCAGTGTAGTTACGAACAGTTCTGTGTTCCAGACAAAAGCTTAAGCCAGTGTTAACTTACAGGCCTCTAACTGTAAAAGGAGCAAATTTTGAGAGAACATGAGTAATACCTATTGAAAATAACTTTTTTTCGTCAAAACCCGGTAAATACTGAGGACTTTTTTTTATTGTTCATTATGGGGGCTATAATTATCTGAATATGTAGCATGTATATGCTGTATTTTAAAAGGGGTGTAAGAATTTTGTAACTTCCTAGTTTACTTCTAAGAAGTTTACACTTCTAAGTATATACCTATATTTTAAATCAACAAAGTACCTCAGTGTTGTGTCTGCAGGCTAGTAATACCTACCTTTATAAAGTTCAGTTATATATGCTTTCACAACAAAATGCTTCTATTCATTTATTTATATAATAATTATAATTCCCTAAAATAATCATAAGGGGTACACTAATCAATTTGAGTGGATAAATCAAGCTTTTACTGAAACTGCTAGCTATCCTGGCTCTTACTAATGAAATGAATCAGCTTATGTGAAGAACAGGTAGTTCTTTTTTGAGTTGGAATGAGTAAAGACAAATTTATATTCATATAAACATGTAAGTCCACTATCTTTAATAATTATAAATGAATTACTGAAATGGGGATTTACTTGTTTTCATTCTGTTGTCTATCTTCCACTTGATGAACCAGATTTAAGGCATTATATGTGAAAGAGAAGGATATAGCTATGGTTCTTTAAATTCATAATGTACTGGAAAGATCTTTAATAACCACATCTATCCAAAGGAATTTAAGCCTATTCTATCAAACATTAGGATACTTTTTAGCCACTCCAATAGTATTTTGCAAGCAGTTTCCTGAATCTGTCCCACTGATGCTGCTCTGCTTTGTATGGAGTAATTACATTTTTATTGACTTTGACACTGGAATCAATTTTTGCTCATTGTGTGTACTTCTATTTTATGGAAAGTAGGAAAGTTTCAGTTCAACATTATGAATAGTTTTGTGTTGATTAAAACCAGATTTTTCAGTAAGTAATTTGATGTATTTGAAAATATTACCTAGTCCTAGCTAAGTATTTAAGTTTGCAACTACAACAGTCTTTATCTGAAATGTGGGGCAAAGGTTTTAAGAAAATGAGTCATTATCTTCAACCACATAAATGAAGACAACATGTCAGCTTTTCTTTGCAATTCCTCCATGTTGCTTTCAAAGATGACATGATCTGATCTGGGAAAAACAGTATTAAGGCTGCTCATTCCCTAGGGATGTCTGCTTGACCAATGCAGACAGTTTGTATCCTAAACAAGCTGTATGCTGAAACCAGGTAGCCTCACTGGAGTGGAGGTATGCCAAACTGATCTCTTAAGTCCCGTGGAGGTGTTGCCATGCCTAGTGACCCACCAGTCTTTGGACAAGAGCCTGGTGTTTGGTGTGCCTGGTGTATGGGCCTATCTGTCGTGGTCCTGCAGCCACCCTGCAGTCTGTGGGGTACATATTTTACTAAGTGCGTAGGGAATTGCAGAAAACTTCTTATTTGCTAATTAAAAATAATGCAGGCCAGAGACTGGTCTAAGTAAGACCTTATATTGTGTATCACCTACATTTTTCCCGTAAGAGAATATATTTAAGTCTCAGACTTCAGTGTTTTATCCTGAAATTGTCCAAGTTGGGTTCTTGGAGGCAGGTGAAAGTAAAATACTAAGCTGACAACCTTGAAGTATGAGGTTGATTAATGGTGTAAAGCTGTTAAGACAATGTCACCTTTTTTTCATGAAGATTTTAGATAAACCTAGTGAATCCTTAAAATTATTTTGTACTACAAAATAATAAAAATAGGAGAAAAACTTGTATGGATCTCTAATCTCAAATCCTTTTGTAAAAAAAATCCCTTGCATTTGGTTCCTGTATTCCTGCACCATTATGTGATAATCTTGCTTTTTAGCACAATGTCAGATTGTCAGATAATTAATTTTAAAAGCCAATGTAAATTTGTGCATCCCACCCCAGTGTAGAAGTATCAATTTGCCTTTTTGAAGTTAGTTCTTATCTGGTGATTTGTTTTTTTTAATCTTCCTTGGTAGGCTGCTTCCTATTTTTGTTTCTTCAGAAACTCCATGAGAAGTAGGGTCTCCATAGATTACAAATCCACAAAATTTAAGGGCTACAGTGCACACTGTATATTATATAATACTTATATTTTGAACAAAGCTCCCTTTCCATTTCAATCAGTTGCTTCCTTCTCTTGATCTTAAAGATCATAAAGTAGGAATTGTGGTATTCCTTAGCAATACCTTTGTTAACTATGCATTATGAAGAGAGCTGTGTACCTGTATAGAATGGTAAGGGCCAGAGGGTTGGATTCTAGGTTACACTTTGTATCAGGATTGAGAAGGTGAAAAATTCTTAAAAATGCCTTGATTTTCTTTTAGACTGTAGGAGTTCTCTAGTGCTACATTTCTCTGTAGCTCAAGAGGGTTAGTTTGATTTGTCCGGGTACTAAATAGTTGTTTATCCAAAGGATGTGCGACTGACTCTAAACTTTGCAGCAATAGAGTGTTTTGCTGCTGAGAGGAAGATTATTTTGCCTCCTGGTGTGTTAGTAGATCAAGTAAAAAGGCGTACCAGACAGGCCACAGAAATGAGGGTTTTGGGGGAAGTTGAGGTGTGTATCTTTAAAGGGACAGAATCTGGTCTTTGAGATGCAATTGTTTTAAACAGAGAAACATTTGAAACCTCACTCACTTAAGGAGACAGTACTTCTCAAAAATTGTTGAATGAAATGTCATCTACTGTTGGTAGTTCACACACCATGAGTTTGTTTTACATTTTAAGAGGAATACAAATTCACTATGCTTGACAAAAGCATTAAGATTCTTCGCAGCTAGGGTGCTTTTATGGGAACATTCCTTGCAAAATGCTTACTAGATTTAATTTTAAGACTGTAAACCTGCGTGGTTTTATGTAGATACACCTTCTGAAATTCTTGGCTTAAAATACATTGAAATACAAAAATCTTTTACTTGGATTGAAATCCACTTAAGTTCACGAGTGGTTTACTACTTTAGCAACAATTAATTCCACAGCCCTACTGAACTGATACTGTTGGAAGAATCCTTATTTGATTGAATAAAGAATCAGAGCTGTTTTTCTTGATTGAGTCAAATACACCTGGACTTGCAGGTTGTACTGATGAGAGTAAAAATGTTCAGTACCACAGATGGTATATTTTTTCTATTTCTCTGGGTCTTAAGTGGGTTTGTATGCATTAATACTGTGAGACAGTGAATGACCTCTCTTAATAGACACTTGTATTTTTGCCAGGTACCACTGTACTTGTAACTCATTAAGTTGGTGTATTGCTAAGCAGTGTGGTATGGCTGCTGTTAGCATTAACACCAGTATTAGTATGCAGCATTTCTCTAGCAACACTATTGAAGCCCATATGGGAGGCATTAGCATTGTTACACAGTTGGTGGTTTTTTCAAGTCTTTCAAGGAGAGAATTTTGCAGAACTGGTTTATGTTTATTGTGAATGTGTAAGATTAATTTCATAATGCTTCAGTCAGTTGGTTCCTCATTCATGTGCCCTTATGGGTAAGGGGCACTTTCATTTGTCTGTGAGATGCATCCAATGTACAGGCCAGTGCTGCCAGTTTTTCTTAGGGGACAGAAGGTATATTTAAATGGCAGCAATTCTAAACTCTGTAAGTCTTGTGGTTCATAATCTAAGAACAGAAATGTTTCTGACACTGCTGTAGATACTCAAGAGGAACAAAACGTTTCTTGTTTCATTTTGCATACCTGTGTAGAGCTGACCACAATCATGCCTTTCATTTTTTTAATAACATTAAGAGTTTTTAGGCAGCCGGGGATGGTTTTGTAGTTGTATTGTCCAGATAGCAGTCCTAAAAGGAAATTTGTTTAATGGACACTGTTGCCCTTTTCCATGTCAGTTGCCTATAGGTTAGTAATATATTTTTATTCTGTAATAGTAAGTAACATTCCCACTTCAGGTTCTGTACTAGTTAAGGCATTTGGTAGTGAGGTGAGGCCAACCAGTCAGGACTCTGCACATTCCTTTGCTCCTGCAGGTCCAAGATTGCTATGCTTCTTTTCTGAGGCATTTTTCCACTTTTCTTCTGGGCTTCTTAACTTCTTGCAAAGATTCCTCTTTTATACAAGGCACTCTTATCCTGCTTCATGAGCACAATTTCCTAGCTTTGTCCAATAAATTTGTAGATCCAAAGCATTTCTGTTCTCATGAAGCCTTGTCTCCAATCCTCATGCTGTGGCTAATTCCTCTGTTAGTGAGAAGAGCTCCAATTTCAAGCAGTAATTCTGTGTCTTGTTTCTTACTTACTTGACTCTGAAGTCCATTAAGCAGTTTTCACCCTTGTTTATTGTGTAGCCTTTTAGCTTGTTCTACTGGAGTTCCTTGAGATGAATTTAAGCCCCTGACAGGAGACTGTGTTTCCTTATTTTATTTTTGTGTAAAAATTGTAACAGTGTGCATTGATTTAGTTTTCTTGTGACCACATGTGTAAGATTACTTCACTGAGGGAGAAGTTTGAAAAGCTGAGAGGCATATATTGCCCTTAATGTCTGTCTCTGCAGATATATAAAGTATAAGGAGCCAGCTTTCCAAATAATAGCACTAAATTCCCATTCATCTTTGTTTTCAGGGAGTTGAAGGGGTCTAAGAGGAAAAAATGTATCTGCATATTCAAAATGATGTATTAGGAAAAAAAAACCCAAACAAAATTGAAATGTACTAGGGCTCTGCTCAGCAGACTGAGGAAAGTGAGGCATTTTATTTTGTGTATGGTGCTTCACACAGGAATATTTATACCAGGGTTTCTATACAGGATGTATTCCTTACACTCCTTGTTAGAGACCTGCTACTGACCACTTGAATCAGTCATGGTGCTAGATATGGCACCACTGTCATAGCTTTTATATTCTTACTTGTGTGTCAAAACCATGTTTGGGATCTTTGCTAACTGCTAAGGCATATTCTTTGGAATGATGACCCTAAGATTGACAAAAGAGAAATTGTGGCTGAGACATGCAGCATAACAACTGGGAGCCATTACAGCAATACATGATCTGTGTGTAGATGATTCACTTTAGATAAATCTGGGTCTATAGCCATGTTCCAAGATGGCAAGTGCTGCAGGGGGAAAAACATATTCTAAGATCTCAATGAAGAATTCTCTGTTATCCTTTTTCTGTATGTCTTTTTGTGAGGTGAGCGTCTGTAGGCTGTGACATGATAGAAATCAATAGATAACACAGGCAACAGAAGAAAACAGGAAGTAGTTGGGAATTAATAAAATCCCTTCGCATATTATGTAATTCCCTTTTCTGTGACAGTTATAATCTTGTTGGGTGGTTTTTTTTATTCCCCCACCTCATGTTAGCAGAATAAGGTTGGAAATATTGTTTAGGTGTCCACTCTTGGCTGAGAATTTTTTTTGTGAGTGTTTTTTTGTTTGGTGTTGTTTTTTGGTTTTTTTTTTTGAGGGGTAGATTAGGGTAAATTTTATCTTTAAACTTTGTTCCTAGATTTTGTAGCTGAAAGGAATCAAATAGACTCTGTGGGATTTGAGAAAACTCATGTGGAACAATAAAGTAGCTAGAATGTGAATCTGAAAAACTGCTTATTGCATGGCAAATGTCAACCAGCAGGTTGTTTGCAGCTAATTAACAAGCACAACGTGTGAGTGGAATGTTTTCTAATCAATAAAAAGGCTGTTGTTTTTAATTTCTGATTACATTAGTTGACTCTTAGTGTACAGTTGGTTAGTTACAAGATGTGTATTCTGATTTAATTTATAAAATTTGAGTCTGTGAGGGTGAAAGGATGGAAAAGGTATAAGGTATAGCCAGAGTTTGCCTAATCCATTCCAGATGGACAAATCGTGTTTGAAATGTGCTTTATTTAATACCAAATCCAGAAGAGTGACCAATGTCATGGAGTAAAGCTCAGATTTTCATGCTCAGACTTGAAGTCTGAAAGCTCTTTTCTTTTTAATATTTTTTGTTAGATTGATTAAAATAAATGATACTGAATAAAAAGACTGAATAAAAATAATGTTCTCCTCTCTCAACTGAAGACAGAAATTTTGGGTGTCATCCCACAAACTTAGCTTAAGATGTGCTCACTGAGGGGAGCTGGTTACACACCTGATGATTTTCTGAATTGGAAAACTTGAGAGTATCTACCAGCACACAGGATGAGCAATGCAACTCATAACTGCCCCAGTTAAAGTCTTCCTCTAAATGTGGAAATGAAACTTTTGGCAATTAAAAATGCATCAGGATAAATCTATAAAATGCCAAACTACATATGCTGGTGAGAGTAATGGTACGTTAATGTCTTCTGTAGTTTACAAATAAATGTTTCCATTTGTACACTAGACTTACTAGAGAAAGAAAAAAATCCACTAAAAAATACTTTTTTCTGCTCTATTCCCCCCCTCCCCTTTTTTTTCTCCAGGCATTCACCTTCTGAGTTGCACAAAGGGTCATAAAACGATTCAAATTATAGTTTTTCCAGGAAATGTTTGGTGGTAATAGTTTGGGATATCTGCTAGAACACTCAGTTACTGCTTGGCCAGATATCTGACGAAGGGGTTTCTAGCAGTTTGAAATGTTGTATTTTGCTTTCTTTTTTTATAAAGTACATACACTTGTTTAAAAATATCTCTTTTTTAAGTTTTCTTCATAGTCTAAGTAGAATCCTTACCTTCTTCTCTGTTTTTCCCTTCTTTTGCTTGAGTATAATATTTGGGCTGTTACTATTTTCATAACCTACAATGACTGGCAGAATAGTACATTTGTTAGTGAGTATTTTGTTTCTCATTCTTAACAACCCAGAAAAACATATTAGGCCAGTTTATTTGCTGGATTTTCACCAATTTCAGATTTTGTCTGTGATCTGTTGCATAAATTCTGTCTCTTGCCACACAGGAATATATATATACTACATTTTCATGTTTTCTTCACATTTTAAACATGAGTCTGGACTATGTAGCTCAGCTTTACAGCTACCTTTTATTAGATTGATTATGTATAAGAGTACATTAAAAATGTGGTTTTAATTAGGACACTGGTTGTAAATTCATTCTTTTAGTGACAACATCGTATCTATTTCATTTTAGTATTCACTATTCTCTAGTTTCTGATAATTTACACCAATCTTTCCTAATGAAGGGCATGATTCCTTATGCTTTGAGGTCAATTGCAGCACGCCCATTATTTTAGGAAGATCTGGATAAGATTTCAGTTTGAGTTCATGGCTGGTTTATTTTAATTATGCAAATAATGAAGTAAAACCTAAACTGAGCATTGTCTGTTCCATGCTACTTAAAACTTTCTGAAAAATGTTGCAGTGGAATAATGAAGTAATGTGCATGAGTGTCTTAAGCTTTTTAAAATTAGATATGGTATTTTCTCTGAAGAGTTACCCATTTCTGTATTAAATTCATGGCTTTTATAAACTTCCTAACTAATTTTTAAGTATATTCAATGTGTTAAGTGTACTTTCCAAAGTGATTAGCACTACTTACAGTGGTTTTTTTGGTGATTTTTTTTTTCCCCCTGCTTGCTTGCTCTCTGTGAATTCACAGCAAAGAAGTGATGCTTGAAGGGAAGTGTCTGGAAATTTTCCAGTCAAAGAGCAAGTGTGAATAGGCAGGAGCAGAGGATATTACAGAATCATCTCAAGTACAGAAATAAATTGTAGTTCATGTCTGCAGTTGTAACTGTTCTGTTTCACTTTCATAATGTATGATGAAATGTAATTTCAATAGCTATTAAAATTCTGACAGAACTGGATGGTGGAAGTAAAGTAAAATCTGCAGTTAAAATTCCATGCTTGAATATGTTGTAATTGCCATGCTGGACTAATCACATGTGCAGGGTTAACTGGTACTGAAGCTGATTTTGAAATCAGATCTGCTAAACAAGAGATAACTTTTTTCGTTAAACTCAAATAAAAGCAAACTCTTTTGCTTTCGGCTCAAATACAAATATTTTACTGAATGAGAAATTTGATAGACAAAATAAGAAACCACATTTGTTTACATGTGGTATATTCAGAATTAAATTACTGCTTGTGTAATTCCCGATTATTTCCTTAATTGACACTTCTACTTTTATAAAGATACATGTTTTACAGTCATTACTGTACAAAGTAAGTGTAAGACATATGTTAGGCAGTCTTTGTTATATAAAGTTACCTCTGGAAACTATGGCTGCTGGAATATAAAGACTGAGATAACACAGAGAACTAACTGAAATTCTGGTGAAACCATTTATTTTGTCACAGCCTGTGAAAGAGCAGTGGTCTGGCAAACTGTAAGGCATTAAATGTGCAATTGTAAACACATTTAATGACTAGCAAGTCTTATGTAGATTTGCTCTTTCGTACACTATATTCCAGTTCCTCCTACCATTATTTTTTCTGTTCTCTTTTATTGCTGCCACATTGACCTATTATCAGCAGGTGAATTTGTGGCAGTGGGAGTATTCCAAATGGGAATATACTCCACAAATGCAACAATTTCTGGGTTTTTTATGCTTTAATTCTTACATATTTCTAGATTTGTTAATCTTTGAACTTCTCATTTCTAGCCTTTACTAGCTGTATGTCTTGTCATCAATCTAATACAGGCCAGCAATAACATTATCAACATTGTGAATAAAAAAATCTCTTCTAATACTGCATAATCAAATGTCATTCTTAGATCATTCATTAAACATCCAAACATGCACTTATGCAATATGCTAGATACTCCTAATTTAAACTGTTAATATACACTATATATAGAATTTCAAATCTGTATCGAAGCAATCCATGGCACCTGCTCTACTGCATGCTGATGAGGTCCATCTGTCAGAGTGGGAGAGGAGCATCTTCAGTCGTAGGTTTGCCAAGCTGGTGAAGAGGGCTTTAGACGGAAGTTGCTGGAGGAAAGAAATCTCAATTTGTTCCACTCCTACCAGTTTGATCCCAGGGCCAGCAAGAGATGCCCAGAGCTTGGAGAGAGATCACAGGTCAGCAGGAGAGCACGTGAAGAGCAGCACGTCAGCAAAGGAATTCCAGCTGCTCAAGCCAGTAAGTTGGCTTCATCCTTCATCAAGGACCCATTTTAAGTACCTCTGTGCTAATGCACATGGCGAATAAATAAAATGGAGTTTGAAACCTGCACATGCCTGCGGGGCTATGGCCTTATCAGTCACAGAGATGTTGTGGGATGACTCCTATGACTGAGTGTTGGAATGGAATGATAGAGGCTGTTTAAAAAAAAACAGGCTGAGGAGACAAGGAGAAGGTGTTGCCTGCTATGTCAGTGACCAGTTGGAGTGCATGGAGCTCTGCCTGACGATCGATGGAGAGCCAACTGCGAGCTGACAGATCAGGATTAAAGGGAGGGCAGGTGACATTATAGAGGGGGTCTGAACAGGAAGATCAAGTGGATAAGGCCCTCCGTAGAAAGATAGGAGCAGCCTCACGTTCCCAAGCGCTGGTCCTCATGGAGACTTCAGCCACTCAGCTTTTGAAGGGACAACATAATGGTGGAGTACTGTAGGATAAAGATTTGCACAGGGAAGAGGGGCCCAAGAAATCTGCTTTATATTCAAGGGTCATCTCCTCTAGGTCAGAAGCAGTGCATCCTAGCAAAGAGGAAGTCAGGCAGAAGTGCCAGGAGGCCTTCAAGGATGAACAAGCTGTTTCTGGACAAATTCAGGCACAAAACGTAAGCCTGCAGAGGGTGGAAGCAGGGAAAAGTGGCCTGGGAGGAATACAGAGAGATTGTGTGAGCAGCCAGGGATCAGATTAGGAAAGCTAAAGCTCTAACAGAATTAAACTTGCTGAGGGCTGTCAAGGGCAACAAGAGGAACTTCTCTCAGTATGTCAGTGATAAAAGGAAGACTAGGGAAGATGTGGGTCCTCTCCAGAAGGAAGCAGGAGACCTTGTTACCTGGGACATGGAGAAGGCCAAAGTACTTAATTACTTTTTCACCTCCATCTTCACTGGCATGTCCTCCAGCCACACTGCCTGAATTGCAAAAGGCAAAGGCAGGAACTGGGAGAATGTAGAATCATTGGCTCTAGCAGAAGACCAGGTTTGAGGCCATCTAAGGAACCTGAAGGTGCATGAGTCCATGGGACCTGCTGGAATGTATCCAACCGTCCTCAGGGAACTGGTGGAGAAAGTGGCTAAGCCACTATTCATCATATTTTTGAGGTTATGACAGTCCAGTGAGGTTCCCAGTGACTGAAAAGGGGAAACATAACCCCCATTTTTAAAAAAGGAAAAAGAAAAGATGTGGAGAACTACAGGCTAGTCAGTCTCACCTCTGTGCTCAGTAAGGTCATTGATCAAATGCTCCTGGAGACTATGCTGGGGCATATGGAAAATAAGAAGGTCGTTGGTGACAGTCAGCATGACTTCACCAAGGGTAAATCATGCCAGACCAATTTGGTGGCCTTCTATGACTGAGTTTTAGTTTTGATGGATAAGGGAAGAGTGACTGATGTCATCTACCTGAACTTCTGCAAAGCATTTGATCCTGTCCCACATGACATCCTCATCTGTAAACTGGGGAGACATGGATTTGATGGATAGACTACCCAGTGGATAAGGAATTGTCTGGGTGGTTGCACTCAATGCAGTCAACAGCTCAATGTCCATGTGGAGATTAGTGATGAGCAGCATTCCTCAGGGGTCAATACTGGGACTAGCACATTTTAACTTCTCTGTTGGTGACATGGACAGTGGGATAGAGCACACCTCAGCACCAGGCTGTGTGGGGCAGTGACACGCTGCAGGGAAGGGATGGCATCCAGAGGGTCCTGGACAGGCTTGAGAGCTGGGCCGGTGCAAACCTCATGGAGGCCAACAAAGCAAAGTACAAGATCCTACATCTGGGTCAGGGCTATCCCAAACATGGATACAGGCTGAATGGAGAATGGATTGAGAGCAGCCCTGCAGAAGGGGTCTTGGGGGATCAGCAGATGAGAGCTGAACATGACCTGTCAATGTGCATTTGCAGCCCAGAAAGCCAGTTTTATCCTGGGCTGCATCTAAAGGAGTGTGGCCAGCAGGGCAAGGAGGTGATTCTACCCCTCTACTCTCATGAGACCCCACCTGCAGTCCTGCATCCAGCTCTGGGGCCCCCAACATAAGGAGGATGTGGACCACTTGAATTAGGTCCAGAGGAGGACCACAAAGGAAATCAGAGAGCTGGAGTACCGTTATGCTGAGGGATCTGTAGCTGTGTAGTTTGGAGAAGAGGAGGCTCAGGGGGACCGCATGGCTCTCCACAACTACATGAAAGGAGGTTGTAGTGGAGTGGGGGCCAATCTCTTCTGACAAGTCTCAAGTAAAAGTACCGGAGGAAATAGTCTCAAGGTGTGCCAGAGGAGGTTCAGATTAGATATTGGACAATATTTTTTTACTGCAAGTGTGGAATAAGCATTAGAATAAGTTGCCCAGGGAGGTAGTAGAGTCACCATTTATGGAAATGGTCTGGGTATGACACTAACGGATATGGTTTAGAGGTGTTAATGGTCGTGCTGGGTTGGTGGTTGAACAGATGATCTTGAAGGTCTCTTTCAGCCTTGATTATTCTGTGATTCTCTAAATCGAAAGAGGGTAGGTTTCACACAGGAACCAGCAGTGTGACCTGGCAGGCAGGAGGGCCAACTGTGTCCTGGGGGGCATTATGCACAGCATCACCAGCCGGGCAGTGGAGGGGATTGTCCCACTCTGCTCTGCTCTGGGGCGGCCTCACCTCAAGTAATGGGGGCAGTTTTGGGTGCCACAATGTAAGAAAGATGTTAAACTATTACAGAGAGTCTAAAGGGTGTCATACAGATGGTGAAGGATATAGAAGAAAAGCCATATGAAGAGCAGCTGAGGTCACTTGGTCTGGAGAAGAGGAGACTGAGGGGATACCTCATCATGGTCTACAGCTTCCTCACAGGGGGAAACAGAGGGGCTGACACTGATCTTTTCTCTCTGATGACCAGTGACAGGAGCTGAAAAATAGCATTATAGAGGAGGTTTAGATTGGATATTAGAAAAAGTTTCTTCACCCAGAGTATGGTTGGGCACTGGAAGAGGTTCCCCAGGGAATGTGTGCTGTGATCACAGCACCAAGCCTGACAGAGTTCAGGAAGTGTTTGGACAATGCTCTCAGGCACATGGTGTGATTATTGGGGTGTCCTGTGCAGAGCCTGGAGTTGGACTCGATGATCCTTATAGGTCCCATCCAACTCATGATATTCTATGATTTAGATTAGTTATTAGAAAGAAATTTGTCGCTACATGGGTGGTGAGGCACTCAAGCAGGTTCCTCAGAAAAGCTGTGAATGCCTAATGCCTGAAACTGTTCAAGGCTAGGTTGGGTGGAGCTTTGAGCATCTGGTCCAGTGAAAGGTGTCCCTGGCGGTGGCAGGGGTGTTGGAAGTAGGTGCTCTATAAGGTCTGTGATTCTGTCGACACTATGGAGACAGCCTGAAGTTGTTCTACGTGCACTGCCAAGGCTTACCACTATTGATATATATAGCAGTGGTACCTCAAGCTAATACATTTAATCAACAATTTGAATTTTTTTTTTTTAAATTTATGTGCAGCTATCTTCATTTGAGTAATGACTGATCACTTCATTAATAGGCAATGGTTATATTCAAGCAGTTTAGAATGGTTTCTCAAGTCAAAATGTTAATTTCTCAATAGTGATGGGTATTCTAATATTTGATGCTTTGGCACCGAATTGTGTGTAGATCCTTTGTACTGAATGTTTCATGTACTTTTGCTCTGTTGCATTTTATAATTATTTTATATCAATAGAGAAGTGGATTTCAGTTATAGATGCTGTTGAACTAGACTTGGAACAGTGGTCAAGATCAGTTTCAACTATCACAAGTAGGAAAATACTGCTTTATATGAAAAGTGCTTTTACGCTCAAGAAGCTTTTTATATTTAGGTTTTGCATATTAAGTATAAACTTGAGGTCTTTTAATATAAGTGGAACAAATACTAAAATGAGTAGGGTTGTGCATGTTTTATTTTAATACTTATTTTCATACGTAGTTAGGATGGTAAATTCCAGCAATGTGGTAATTAACAATAGAAAATATTAGACCTAGTGCAGGGAACCCTTGGGTGATGTCAACTCGAACTGCCATGAAGGTGTTGCTGATTATTTGACTTGCAAAATTGACCCAACAATCACTAATTTTTCAGCATATATTGAAATGGTAATTTTCTCATTCTAGTTTTATGTGAGAATTGTTTCTCTTTCTTGATTTGTGGACCCAAGCCTAAAACCGTGATTAAAAATGATCTTGGATGGGTTTAAAGTACCTGATTTGTATCTTCAGAGTAATTCCTCAAGTACGCTGTACTTACCTTTGTATACAAAGTAAGTAATTTGCAAAGACCAGTCTTAACCACGTAAAAACCAAAGAACTTTTTGTCACCTTTGTGTCTCTCTTCTCATCTAGTTTCATCATGCGTGGTGAAAGTATTCTTTAATTTTGACTAGAAGTCTTTCCGTACCTTCTCTATTTATTCTCTATTATTCTCAATTTTTTCTCTATTTTGGACTAGATTATCACTGTAAGTCCCTTCAAATTGAAATACACCTTCCTTAATGTTTTATAGAAGCTTTTACTTGAAACTTACTCGGTCAAGCACTGAATATATAAAGTATTTTAGTGTGGAAGGGTGTAGTGGTGAACTTGCATTCTTTCAGAGAGAGGAGAGGTATTTATTTTCAGTATGTATTTTCCTGCCTGAAGATTAAAATTTCCTTTAATAATCTTTATACCACAGTATGATTTTTTTTTTTGTGGTAGCACAGTGCAGTGAAATCTACTGCATTCTAGTTGCAGCAAAATCATTATTTGTTACATGCAGCAGTTTTATTTCAATAAATTAGATACATCTGTTTGTGTATAATGGATAAATTACAATTGTTCTGACCATTAGAAGAATCAAAAATATATTAAAACATTTGGCTGTTAGATATCAGACACACAGATGCAGTGTGGCTGCTTTGGCTGTAAAAGAAGATTTTAATCTTCCTCAGCCTCATCCAAAAGGCCTTTCTGCCATCAGAATAATACATAATTATATAATTATAATACATAATTTTATCATCCTTTGTGACCTCTATACATTTACCTTCTCTTTAAGTGTTTCTGTTTAGTGAGTTATCAGGAAGAGTATTTACTATGGCTGCAGTCCTGTATTTTGATCTATAAGTCAAACTCTAATACTAATGCCAAGTGCCTTAAATACTAACTTGGCTCTATACAATTATATATATCTAAAAACTAACTCTGCATGAGTATATCATATTGAAGGATTTAGGCCATTTAGAGGGCAGACTACTTTCTTCTTGCTTATAGGTGATAACAACTAGATTTAATGTGTGGAAGGGAGGGGGAGGAACACAAGAACATTTTGTGTGTGTGCATGTGTGGGGAATGACACCAAAACCACCTTTTCCTTCCACACTTTAAAGCAAACAAAACCATGTAGAATCCTCAGCCTGAATCACCAAAGTGTCACTCTTTAAACAAAATGTAGTATTTGGGACTTCTTTTACAATGTCATAGTGTTATTTTTAAAAAGCTATTCTCCCAACTTCACATGCTTTTTTTTTCCCCTGCCATGCTGAAGCTGTGACTTGAGTTCAAGTTATATGACTTCTGTAGAACTAGGAAAGAAATTAAAATGTTAATGGTATTTTCTTTAAGCCTGAAAAATTATTTCTGCTATTTCAGTGACGGTATTTCACTGTGCCTTCTTTTGTTAGAGGTTACTGTTAGTGACCTACTTGTATCTTGCAAATAGTGTATGCCATAAGCTCTTCCGCCATCCTTGAGATTCAGATGCATCCTTTGTTCCCTCGCTGTGTGTTAAAGAGAGTCTTCTCCCATACAAATCTTAAATCACTTGTTCCCCATGTGTCTGGTGCAGCTGTATGGAAGTATTTTCTGTGAGGTAGTCTGGAGCAATGTTTTGTGGGACTGGTGATACAGATGTGTTTTAGTGTCCTGTTTCTAAAATCACCTCATCTGTAGAAACAGAATTGCTCTATTGTTAAACACTTATTTGGAATCATACACCCATAGCAGTATAAAATAAATGTGTACTTTGGAAATTTTTTTTTTAAGGTCTAGAGACAATAGATACATAATAAAAACTCACAAAACTGAAGGGTTCATTAATGTCCTTTGGCTAAGTTTAGTTCCTGTGCTACTCTGTAGTCTTGTGGAAGATTTGGCAGTGAGAAGTCATGCTCAACTGTGAGGGACTTCTCTCATTTAAAATTCTTTTCATTCCCATAGGGTATTTTATTAAGGAATTTCAACCTTTCTGTTGCTAGATCATTGTCTTCAACTTTGGAAATACTGGTGTCCCTTGATTCCACATAGTTGGAAATATGCAGCCTGTAAAGTCTGTTCAGAGGCTCAGAGGAAAAATTTTTTATACTTAGTAAGACAATGTATAGTCCTCAGTGTGTAAACCTACTTCCTATGAATGCATGAATTTTGGATTTTGGACACACTGGTAAATGTATTTGATATTTGTAAATGACAGGCGTATGATGGAATTTATCAGTGTGTGTTTTCAGAGACAAGACACTTGGATAGTGAGTTTGAGTGGAGCTATTTCCCCAAGTTATCTTTTAGCTTTACTGTTTCAGTGTATGTAGTTTCTTCTAGCTCACAATAAAATACTTTGTTTCTGGAATTGCTGTTTCCATTGTGCCAAATACTGTGATTTTTGTAGGTAAACTACTGTGTAAGATGCTAGATTAAAAACTGGATAAAAATTAAAGAAAAGAGTATAATAAAAAAAGAAAGATTTTGTGTCTGGTAACACAGTATCAAAGATACATATATATATGTAAGTGGCAGTTCAGTGTAGTATTTTGAATAAAGGGGATTATAAAGACACAACAGAGAACAGGTCATGACTATCTCATACATTTGAGAAAATTTCAAACATTACCCCTTCTCCTATCACAACAAGCTCTTGTAAAAAGTCTCTCTCCAGCTTTCTTGTAAGCTTCCTTTACGTACTGGAGGGCTGCCATACGGTGTTCCCAAAGCCTTTTCTTCTCCAGGCTGAACAATCCCACTGTCTCAGTCTGTCCTCCCAGCAGAGGTGCTTCAGCCCTCTGATCATTTTTGGGGCCTCCTCTGGACTTGCTCCAGCAGTTCCATGTCCTTCCTGTGCTGGGACCCCAGAGCTGGATGCAGTGTTCCAGGTGGGGTCTCACCAGAGCAGAGCAGAGGGGCAGAATCCCCTCCCTGGCCCTGCTGCCCACGCTGCTTTGGATGCAGCCCAGGAT
>QWTY01029499.1:0-25627 GCA_008033365.1 Pseudorectes ferrugineus | reverse complement strand
AAAAAAAAAAAAAAGGGCAAAATCAGGCCACCCCAAAGAGAGAAGAGCTTCCTCTGGAAGCCTAGCTAGTGATGTTCAGTATGCCTGTGCATTTTGAACTGTTGAACACATGCCCATTTGTCTAACCACTACTGGTCTTGTTATTTCAAGTAAGGATGAAGAACAATAAAGATATCCCCTCTGTTGGACACTGGAAGCTTTGAATGGCTTTTTTCCAGCCAAGCTTGGCCCTCTTTTTCTCTCACATACCAGCTGTCTTTTCTGCATCCTGCGTGGCTTAGTCTAGCTCCTGTTTTGGGGATATGCTTTCTCCCCGCATTGAAGTGGATGATTCCAGCCCTGTGCCTGACATGGAAAGCCATGTAAGTGTTACTGCACTAACACCAACATTAGTTCCCAGTAAGATCACACACTGAAGAGCTTAGTAAGCTCCTGAACTGGAAAACAGGAAGAAAGAGAGGAAGTGGAGAGTAAAGAATACTGACCCTGTCGGAGTATGAGGTGACCCACTGGCCCTCTTACTATGATAGTAAATAAAACAACATCTGTGATGGGAGTCAAAGTCTGGGGTGAAACAGTTTTTTGGGGAAGTAAGAAAAATCATCCATCTATGTCTGAGCAAAATCTAGGATGCACAAAAGCTGAAGCCATAAGCCAAAAGCCTATGCCACAAACAATAAAGATGTCCTATCTCTCAATAATGACCTTGTGAAAGCATCTTCTATTAAAGCACCAGTGATTCTCCGCAGGGAATGTAGGCTGTCTTGGTCTACTGTCCACACTACTATTCCCATGTCATTGCAGCCTACATGTCTGTGCAATGCCACACTGTCTCTATGGCCAAGCACTCAAATCCTCTAGTGCCTGCCTACCTCTCAGTCCAGCTCTGGACCTCTCTTATCACATAAAATGGATTTTTAAAATGCATCTTTACCTTAATGAAATTTATATGCCACTGAGGAGAAATTCACACCCTCCCCCAAAATGAAAGAAGGAAGAAATATAAAATCCTGTCCTTGACATAACCTTTTACATGCAGCATCTCATCAAGGATGGAATTCATTCAGCAATGGTTCATTGTAAGTTTATTTCTGTATCACAAGTGACCAGTGCCGGATCCACGAGCCAGTTATTGCCTCCAGAACTGTACAGCAGTATAGGATAGCCTGGTGACTCTTTTGTCACTCAAATAGTTTCCAGTGGTTTCTTCTAAAGGTCCCAATGTACAATGTTCACCTCAGACCATTTGAGTTCTGTGGAGCACCACAAGCTTTGCTATGTAGTTTTTCTGGATTGTATCTCTTTGTCCTGACATGGGGTATCTTTAATTTGTTGCACTGGACCCTATTACCAATGTTTTCACAGCAAAGTAGTGGGTTACAGTTCCAGCTGTCTGCAAGGTCCACATCTGCAAATGTTTTTCCCACAGGAGGTGCTGTGTACCCCATAGGAGCATACACAGGGTTAACATTCTTGAATTTCTTTCCAGAGACAAATGGTTTGTGTTGAGGAACTGCTGCTGGGAAGGAAGAAAAAAAAAAAACCCACCCTTTTTTATTATTCCAAGGTGCATTTTAATTTGCACAAGCGACATTGTGTCTGTGATGGATTACACGAAGGGAAACATTACAGCCCAGCAAGCTTGGCAAGGAAAAAAAAATAGAGAGATATGGGGAGGATTAAAAACAACCTATTGCAGTGCAGAATTCTGATAAGGGATCCATGGTGCCTTCAGAGCAGGAGCAGGTGGAGCTCAGGGTACCAAGGAAGAGAAGTGGCACAGTACAGGGTGAGGAAAGGGGAGTGGAGTGGGAGTACAGATTGGAAGAGACTCCTTGGTCATGCAGTCTACTCTCTTCCATCACAGAAGACCTTTCATAAAAGATCAGGTTCCATCTTAAAATTTATTCTGTTTCTTTTCCCTTGGAAGTATATTACAGAATCTCCCTTCTCTTTCTGATGGCTAGAAACCTTTGTTTAATTTCCAGACTAATTTATTCTCAGCCAGTTTATACCCATTTGTTCTTGTGCCAACATTTCCTTAAGCTTAAATAACTGTTCTCTCTCTTGAGAGTTTTGCAGTTCGATTTATTTATAGACAGAAATCATATCCTCTCTTTCCTCATTTTGCCTGGCTAAACTAGCAAATTTCTTATTATCCTGCAAAACACATTCCCCATATCACTGGTCATCCTAGTATCTTTCTGTGCTCAGTTCCCTTTGTACCCATCCATCTGGGATGGATGGTGGAATTGTATGTGCTGCTTCAGGAGTGGTCCTAACAGGCTTTTGGATTATTGCACAAGAATTCCATTTCTCTACTGGAAGCATCTCTATGCTGAAAATGCCTCTTGGCTTTGGACCTTTCATCAGGACCATGTCGATCATTTGGCCAAGGCCAATGGTGAAAAGAACAGTTCTGAGAAAAGCTTCCTTTCCGCATAGTATTTCGACTTTCAGCAGCACCTGTTGCTGTCCCCCCACTCAGTCACCCTTATGATTCCTCCACTAATCACCTCGTGCCACCTTATCTAACGATTTTCTGAACTTGTGATAAACAAGCTCTAGCCAGTTATCTTATCAAAGCCAGCTATCTCTTTGCTTTTTATCCCATCTTCTGTTTTGCTCTTGTGCAGGTCCTTTTCCTTTAAGAGTACAAAACTACTATATAAGCTAGAGAAAAATCCCTATTGCCAGCTAATGGTATATGGTTTACAGCACAGTATTAGGTAATTCTGTTCCCTTTTTGGGGTGAGCAATGGTGATGTGCAGTGGTCTCTTTACTATAATATTATATTTTCTTACACACTCTTGAGGGGCTCAGCTGCATAACCAGACTCTACATACATCTCAATTTTTTTTATCTAGCCTCTTCTTGTTTTGATTTAATATGAAGAAGAATTTCTCCAGAGATATTAGTGTCTGGAATTAAAGGAGATAGATTTCTAGCACTTAGGGATGAATGCATTTAATAACAATAAAAATGCAGCTTGGTAGATGGCCCGAGAAATGCCCTCCCACAGCAGGAGAGACTTGAGAAAGCAAGCTGAATTAGGCAGGCTGTTGGTTTACAAAGCAACATATTTTTGTACTGTGAACCATGGGGAGTATTTGAAGTGACCACAAGAAACATTTATCTGTTAATTTACAGGACACGCCTTATTATAAAAATCCAGGCACATTCATAGAAAGGAATTAAAAAATCTCCACCCAGAACATCCTCATTAATACGCACATAAATAAAAAGAGCCAGGCTACCCCAAAATCTAGCTAAGCTTCAAATCAGAATAGTACTGACCACCGGGAAACACTAGCTACTTCACTGAAAGCTGCACAAGCTCAAAATCTTTCCTAATCAGAGGCTGAAAGCCTATTGCAAAAAGCCCTGGAGGCTGTTCCTCCAGAAGAAATAGATGATCCCTGTAGAACCTCTAAGGTCACACAGCCATACCTGGGCTCTGGTGCACCACATGAATGGTTTCTGTTGAAAACTTTTGGCCATCAGTGCATGCAGCAATGTATGCACATAGCTATTCCTCTCTCCTGTACTTCTATAAATAAAATGGTGGTTAGACCCATATGGGAAGGTGTGAGTACATGAAGCCTAATGACTTCAAAAATAATGTGCTTGTTTTCATAAAGCTGTCATTACTCATCATGAGTAAAATCAATCAAGTCTCACAAAATCATGCTGTGTTCTGATTCCTCGTGCTTTGTCAGTAAGAAATGGTCTACTGCATAAATGTGCCTGGCCCTGACTAAAGCTACAGGCACAATGCAACTGTTCCCCTGCCTCCTTCCACATCTCTTCTGGGAAGTCACAGATTCAGCTGGTAAGGGAGGAACAGAACCCTGCATCCTTTCCTCCTGACTGATCAAACTGTGATGTAAAATATCACAAATGCTTCTTTTTGATTCCAAGGTCAGGAAGGTTAACTCTACATAACGGCTAACAAGAAGGTAACACATTCAAAGACAGATTTCAGAAATACATTTTCCATTTTCCCTATTATCTGTGGCTGTGGTATCCCAGTACTCTCTGTTCATGAAGACTTGAGTGTTAACACTTTTCACAACAGAGTTAAACTCTGCTACTCTAAAACTATAGAAAGGTCAGTGTTACACTTGCAGTTGTCATAAGAAATCCCAGAGTCAACTTCCAGAAAATGCTAAGTGAAAAATTTTCATGGTGTATTACTCCTGAAATCCACTTGTCTCACTGTACCTTGCTGTCCTTCTGGCTAAAGTTTTTGCAAGCAGGAATCTTGCTGTATGCTTGAAGAAACTGTTTCTCTCCTCATAGCACACGTTAACTCCACTTATTCCTCTGGGGGAGTAAAATGGGCTTCTTTAACTAAATTCATTGCAGAAAATTAATAAGTATACAGTATTATTTGGAAAATTCAATGTCAGATAATTAGAAAATGGCAGATAAGTGTTAGTGTAGGAAGAGACTGAATGCATTAGATCAGTCACTCAAACTATGCTTTAGGCAGTTCAAGTGTTAAGTCCTGTCCCTTTACAGTGTTACTGTCACTGAAAACCAAAAGAACTAAAAGGGGTACTTTTTCTAGGTAAGGATTCTGAAATAGAGCCATTTTCCTCTATCCCAGTGTATCCCTAATCCTGTCAGCTCTTTTCTTACCTAAGTGACGGTTAGGCAAGAAGGCAGTAAAGCCTAATTGGTTTTTCTTTGTTGTGATGGACATATGAGGGGATCGGTTAAAGAGCTCCATGATAACCTTCCTCACTGAGATTTGTTTTCAAGACAAAATGGATGTGGCAGGTAGTATTAGCCTGAAGATCTCTCGATATGGGAAGGGCCCATTCTCACAGTGATGGTATCATAAACATTCAGTCACCTACAGAACAGATAGGAAGTTCTCAGGCCCCTTCCTGATGCACAAACATGCACCCAGCTGAGGTGGGAGGGACAAATCTTCTCTCCAGGATTCTGAGCGAAATATTCTCACTGGAGGGTGACAGTACTGAGAACAGGAAACTGGGAGAAGCGTAATGGCCATTGCTTCTGCCATAGTTGCTCTGCAGAGAAAGCCTCAGGCACATCTATGATCCCACATCAAATCTAGGTTTCAAAAAAGTCATTCCACCTCAAATTCAATGGTATTCTACCAGTGAAGCTCTCAGATTTGCTCTTGCTCCCACCCAGCTGAGTCAGTACATTTTAAAGTGGGGAGTGGACAGCTGGTGTCACACAAAAGGAGGGTTGAGAGTTGATGAAGAGAATGCAGTGCCCTTGCTTCTTGGATGTGGGGACCCTGGGGAAGCTCCCTATCAGATCCAAAGGAAGGCGAGGTGGGGTGGGAGGCAGTCCAGGCAATCCCAGCTGTCTCTTACTGCAGTCTTAGGTAGCTCTACCAGGTTTCAGACTATGCAACACAACAGTTTGTCTCTGCTTGGACACAGAGCCTGCATATTTACTGCCTTGATACCATGTCAGTGTTGTCCCAGAAAAACACAAGCTGCAGGAAGGAAACAGAAATTTCTAGCAGCCAAATCTTCATAACAACAAAAAAAAACCCTTTTAAAAGTTCTTTCCGTGGCAAATTTCATAAGGCCATAAGACACTGTACCTGTCAGAGCATCTAATAAACGTAAGTTTAAGAATGCTTGATTCAAGGCAAAATAAGGTCACTCTTTTTTTCCCTAGAATGACACTGCTGTGAAATAGTAAAGATTTCTGGGGAAAACTCTGACCATTAAATCACTCACACAGAATTCTCAACAATGAGCAGAGCAAGGTAGTGGATCTGTCATGTCAATGTTCAGTATATGCCAGGTCCTTGGGAGGAGCCAGCTGGAAGATTAATCTACTATCAAACTACCTTTTTAAAATTATGTTCAAAAAATATAGGTAAAGCTTCAAGGATCTTTGTCTAAAAGAGACAGTCAGTGTCACAAGCTGGTGAGGGCCCGCTGGTGTGTCAGATGTTAACCCAGTGCCCATATGTCTGGGGAGAGTGAATCTCGGTTGCTCTACAAGTCATGAAACAAGTTATGGGCTAATTCCACATGTAATGGATGACTTTGTCAAGGTTCGGTCAAATGTTTTACGTTATTAAAAACAACAGTGTCAGGTTACAATTACTAAAAAAGTATCAAGTCATCAAGGCTTTAGATATTATATCCAAAACTTTTAAGTTTTCATGTCCATGGACTATTGTCCTGAAAAGATTCATTTGAAGGACTATTGTCCTGAAAAGGTGAGTTCAAAGACCTGCTCTCATTAACTCTTTGGGGACTTCCAGCACCTTCCCAGCCTCCTAGAGAGCTGCATAAGCTCTACTTTTGCTACACATTTCAGGAAATATGACATGTTGGAAACACCTTGCACAAGTGCCATTTGTGTATCTTCCCCTTCTGATTCTTTGCTGACAACTTTCTGCCACAGCTCTATCAAAAGAGGAACACCATTGTCATCTTCACGCTTACACAGGCCATGCACACTAGGATACTCCCAAGTCAGAAATAATTCAGTTCACTTTAGTACAGTTTCCACTGTGATGCCAGCCTAGTACTGGACACCTGAAAATATCCTGGGCTGCATTAGGAGGAGCATTGCCAGCAGGTTGAGGGAGGTGATCCTAACCCTCTGCTCAACCCTGGCGAGGCCACATCTGGAGTGTTGTGTCCAGTTCTGGGCTCCTCAGTCCAGGAGAGACTTGGAGCTCCTGGAACATGTCCAGTGGAGGGCAACAAAGATGCCAAGGGACTGGAGCATCTCTCTTAGGAGAAAAGGCTGAGGGAGCTGAACCTATTAAGGCCTCGAGAAGAAACAAGTGAAAGGGGGTCTCATCAATGTCTGTAAGTATCTGAAGGGAGGGTGCCAAGAGGATGGATCCAGGGTCTTCTTGGTGGTGCCAAGGAACAGGACAAGAGGAAGGAGGCAGAAACTGATGCACAGGAAATTCCACCTGAAAACGAAGAAGAACTTCATTCAGAACTTCGTGACTGAGCACTGGAACAGATTGCCCAGAGAGGCTGTGGAGTCTCCCTCACTGGAGATATTCAAGAACTGTCTGGATGCAATCCTGTGCCATGTGCTCTAGGACGACCCTGCTTGAGCAGGGAGGTTGGATCAGCTGCCCCACTGTGGTCCCTTCCAACTTTACCCAGTCTGTGATTCTGTGATTCTTCTCTCTTCAGCAAAGACAGCTTTTTAGATAACAATATCAACAACCTCATTCTCCATTATGCTTTTAATGATAATAAAGTATTGTTATTAAAGACAGGTAAACAGAACACACTTCATCCTGACAAGTCTTGACCTTGAGCCAGCAACTTTCCCTGCATGTCAGAAGCATGGCGCTCTTTTTGGCTCTATTTTCATGTGCATAGTCAGTAGAAGAATTATGAATTACCTTGTATTGCTCTTAAAGGAAAAAGATTTCATATGGAAAGTGCATCTCTGCACACTTTTTGGGTGCACTTAAAAGTACCCAACATAATATTGTCTTTTGGATCACAGGAAGTTGCTGTAGGATGAAGCCAAATTTCCACCATCGCCAAGTAACTCTCTTTTATGCATGGACTTCCCAGCCCAGAGTATACTGAGCTCAGAGTATCACTGGTCTTTAGGGTGATGTGGAGCAGTATTATTGATTACTGAGTTACATAGTGAATGCCAGCAACCATTCTTTCCCTGACAGGACGGAGGGACTACATATGTATCATGTGGATAGGAATGACTTGAGTCATGCTCAGTTAGCTCCTCTATTTCTTTATTGAAAGATTCCTGTGATACTCCTTGGTCAGAAAATAACACTTTGGGCTTTAAAAAATGTGAATAAAGACAAAATGAGAGTAAAGGGGGGAAATGAGAACAGAAAGGATTTCCTCAACTCTTTCCCTAAAGAGAAAGAGATAAACTGTCCGATAAACGTGAACTGATGTGTTCCCTTTGCCATTCTTGTTTTGCTGTAAAAGCCTTATGTCAAGAAGCTGCACTATAATTAACTCCTGTTTTCTCTTACTGGTTATGCATAAAGGCTGTGACTCCTTAGATGGAGATGGTAATACCCACTGCAGAGTATGCCAGCTATTTTCTTGCTCATGGGTTCTGGCACCAGCCAATTCCTTTGTGTGATTTATCACTTGGTAATCGATCTCCTCCATCCATTATCCTGCACAAAAATCAGCTCCAGACAGCCGCTTTCTCTGCAGCAGAGCAGGCAGAGCTGTCACTTTGCCTACCCTGTTCTCAGCAGGGCAAGGGAATTTTCTCTTTTAGGATTCAGTAAGTCTCATGGCAATTTCGTTGAATGTCTTACAGGTGGAAATAACAGCTCTGTGCACATTAGGCCAGACTGATGACCTGCATAAACATTTCCCTTCAGTTGGGATGGCCCTTCCAACTTAGCAGTTGCCAGCATCTATTAGATTCATGCAAGTTATCCCTCCTGAACCTTTTTTTTTACTTTCCACAGGCTATTTAAGTCTCAATTAATGAAGCATCCAGAAACTATTTTACTAGAATCAAACAGAACTGTTGAGTCTATGCTGAACTCATAAACATGACATACAGTGATTTCAAACACTCCAACTGCAGCTTGGGCAAACATTCAGAAATAATTTATGTTGTGAAAAGAAAATGTATAGAAGCAAAACAGTACATTATTGTATGCCAGTTCTTTGATGTTTGAAATCTCTTTCTAGGATTTTTATATATGCAATCCATGTGCATATGCATCCAGCATCTGAATAATGCACCAGACTTATGATACACTAGATTACCATTCATAAGCAGCATCAAAGGTTTTTATATTAGAAAGCTGTAGCTATATCAATAAATTCAACACATGCTCCTAAAGTAGATATTTGCTAATTAGTACAAGCTTGGTTTAAGTTAATTTCATGTATGGAGTCACTGAAGCCAACAAAAGTTTCTTGTGTGAGCCTTTTCTAAATTATCAGGGTTTCGGTACAGATCAGTCTGTATGCATTTGCATGACACCTAGCTAGAAGTACTCCAGTGTAAATATTAGCAGTGGTGAAGCATACACAGAAAAATTGCACAATACAATAGAAATTAAAATTCTTCTGCCTGCAGCTGTGCAGCTCACAAAATATCTCCATTCTGCAAAAAGTTCTGTGTACAATAAAGAAAAGGGAAAAAAGGAAAAAACCCTATATTTTCCTTCAAAGACTCAACAAAAAGCAACACATCCTTTCAAGAACAAGACTTTCACCTTTGATACAGCTGTACTGGGTCTAGAATTCATCATGTGCTTAGGGAGAGGATTCACAAACCCAAAGACAGTTCAGATTTGGGAAAATAATTAATTTCTATTCCTCTCCTTCAGCTCAGTCAACCTCATGGGGGGAGGTGCCAGAAAACATTACTGCCCTCCCTTTCTTCAAATTAAAAAAAAAAAAAAAAGTAGACGAGAAATGAAAGGGGAAACAAAGATACAGAGAGAAACTGGGGAGGGGAGGAGCAGGGACAGGGAGCTGAGAAGCAAGAAGGAAAAAGCATTTGTAAAATTAAAAGGCAGGGGCCCATCAGATTGTGTCGGGCAGGGGAAAGCGTGTCGTAGGCAGGAGTAATTGGTAATCGGAGCAGAAGTGAAGAAGGAGATGATTTATGGGAGCATGGAGACAGGGGTGGAATAATTTTTGGAGCAGAACAGGGAACTTACTGAACGCCTGAAACTCAGCTACTTATCCACTCGTTCTCGTGATAAATTAGCTCTTGTTTAAAGTAACCGGAGCTCCATTTTTCATTCTGATTACTACACTTGATATCTCTCTCTCTCCTTCTGTTTCTCTCTGACCACTGCCCCTTAGCAGGTTCTCTGAGCTGAGGCAATGGGTTTATGGAAACTCTTCACCCCTCCATTACACTGTTTCCCCCCTCTCCCTCCCAATCACTGTAGGGTTAACTCTTTAAGTTGTTGTGTGTTTCTCCAAGCTACTTAAACTGTTTCTAAGGGTTGACCTGGGAGCATACGGAACATGATCCTCCATTTATGCTATGGTGGGGAGAAGGTGGGGGACGTGGGGGTGCCCAGCGCTTGCAGGCGTACGGAATGAGCGTAGTGGTCCATCGTGTGTTTCACTGTGTGCTTGCCATGTTTGGAAGGCAGCACCACGTCTGGCCTAGAGCACATCATTAGTAGGAATAATTTATTTTATGGTACCACTCAAAGCCACTGCACCTCCCTCAAGCACAAGGTCTCACTGTTCATTTTACCACCTAAATCTATGTGAAGACTGAGCTGAGGCACAACACACCAGACTGAAAGAAGTGGCAGAAAGAAGGTGACATACAGTGACAGACTCACCAGAAGCAAGAGTAGATAACTTTAGGAAAAAATAATTTTAAAATATGCTTTTAATTTAAAATTGTAAGACAAATAAATACTAATAAATATCAAGTTTCTTACTGACCAGAACTGATCTTGCTGATCAGAACCAGTTATTTTCCTAAAAGCATCAAAATACTGAAATGGATCACAAGAAAAGATTTGAAGGATGAAGTGGTTTTGCCAGTCAATTCAGGGAACACAAAAGAAAAAGTATAAAGGATACCACAGAAGACAGACCAGCTAGGTTCTGCCATCTTCCCTTATGAGTAAGAAAGACATGAAGAGCAAATTGCTGAAGATACTGAGGAATAAAGAATAGGAAAAGAAAAGCTAAGAGTTGGGTTGTTATTTCTCTTAGTCTAGAACTAGAATATAAAAGGAAGAAGGGGTTGTTCACTGCAATGAAAAGATGACAAAGTAATATTTCCAAACACAAATAATTAGTGCAATCTTCACCTCAGTTGTTATTAATGCCAGGAGCTTGGCACAACTGAAAAATGTAAGGCAGGTCTAAGGATAGATCTAGACCTATGTCGGTGTGGAGACCAACAGCTGAGCCCCTGCACAAAAAGCCAATTTCTACATATACAGTCTCAGTAGATGTGACTTGACAGTCCAGCTGTTCCTTAACTTTCCATCTGCCTGGAGTCTTTGCACTTTCTCAACTGTTTTTGTGTCAGTCACAACAAACGTCAAGGAACCAGGTTAGCAAAGGATACCAGATCTGGCATACCACAGCAGCAGCACATGACCTCCCATCTAGGGCAGCACAGCCATAAAGCCTTGCGGAACAAGTAGGCTGCCTGCCCGACACAGCTCACACTCAGGGAAAACTCTATCACATAAAACAGGACACAACACTGATTAAACTGCACATTCAGTTCTAGATCTTGTGAAGGAACCCTGTTCTGACGAGTCTTGGTCTGTCTGATTGCTGCTTTGTCTGCCCTGTGACATTTCCCATAGTGCCAGGCTGAACACACTTGCCTAGGTACAGACCAGCTAAATCACACCGAGTTACATTCAAAACTGAGCTAAGTCTAATAAAGCTTGTATAAACTTAACTCAGATTTCTCTTATATTTCTAGAGTCAGCAGGTAATATAACCACACATCACCATCTTTTTGCCAGAAAATATTAATATTATGGATAGGTACTTTTGGACCTCAACAAAAATGTATTCATACTATTGTCTCTCAATACAAGGCTTCTTCTTATGGGCTTTCAATGCTTATTCTTTAAACACAATGATTTCCAACTTCAAACAGAGCAATCCCTTCTCCATTGCCTCCTCATTCATACCAATACAGAACTGTGTGTTAATGAACAACCTGGGAGTACTGAACTCCTGCTATTACCTGTGTTAGTGTGAGAGGCATTCTTTGAATAAGAAATTACAGCTTGAGTTATGAGATGTCTAGGAGGAAAGTCTAGGTAAAGTAAAAAAATTAGGAAAAAAGCTCTAAGCCTTGTCATTACCATAACCAGCAGGTGGGCACGTTGCTTGGAAACAGTGATGGAGCCTCTGCCTTGGAGGGGTTACAGACAGCATATGAGCCCAGACCCCCTGAACACATATTTACAAGTTCACAGCCTGATGTGGTTCTCACAAAGCTCCCCAGAAAGGTATCTTTGGAAGATAAATGGGACCACCAGGTATTACACCATTAGTATTTTGCCTGTGATGTCAACACAGCTACCTTGCACAGGCAGGGACTACAGACCAAGGCCTGGAGTAAAAAGCAGCTGCAAGAGAGGCAACAGACAAGGACAAGGTATGCAATAAAAGGTGAAGATAATGAACGTGAATTTACTTCGAGGTGAGTATACCGCACATCCTCTAACCTTGGAGGATCCCAGGGGGTTTTGGAAGGGGGATGAGGGTGGTTCACAGTTGTTAATACATTTTTATTATATATCTTATTATATTAAGTAGAGGGCAAACTGATCACTATGACCAGACAAGGACAGGGAGATTAGCCTTACTGCAGCGATGGGCAGTTCCTTACTCGGAAACTAGACAGCAAATCTACCCACCATGTTTCAGACAGCACTCACTTTATCTGTACGTGGGAGCCCAATCCCATCTCTCTTTCTCATACCTTTGATAGCAAGCAGCTAGATTTTCAGAGATTTCAAAAAGCCAAAGTATATGAAGAAAATGAAGGCTCTGAAAGTTTTGCTTTTATACACAGCAATTTCAATGCATGTGTATCTAGCATAGTCTCACAGAGGAAGAGTTACACCTGAAAATCCAAATCAATCTGCTTAAATGTACTTAAAATTTCCCGTTTTCAGGCAAATAAGTAGAAATCTGTATTTTCAGAGAATCCTCACAGCTATAGAATAGGAAATGATGCTTATTTAAATAATTTAATTTTTTTAAAAGGAACTTTCAGGATTAGCCCAGAACCAAAACTTCAGATTTCATAGGAAAAGCCAAAAATCAGTAAAACAAAATGTTAGCTCCTGAAACGTCTGTATAAGGCACTAATCCAAGGGAACAGAACTGGTGGATTTAAAAGAATGGTACTGGCTTTCCCTTACTCTGATCAGTGCTGCTTCACAGGAGTATGTTTTACACCAAAAGAATAGAGACCACACAGCAGCTTTCACAAGTTTTGGAATAGTTCAAGTAGAACAGCATGAAGAAAGTATGTACAATTTTACTCTGGAGAGACCGGTTTGTTGCAGACACAAAGGTAGTGATCTTGCATCCCTTACCATAGCTCATAAGAAGACAACTAGAAAAATAACCTTCTTCTTTTTTTCCAATGCAGAAGTAATAATCTTATGCTTTCTTTAAGGAAGGGAATTAGATGGGTCCTAAATGAGCTATATGGTTCAAATCCAACCTGCATGAAATTTTGTGTGCCTGTAGTTTAAACTGGCATCTAGAGCAGCTTGGGTTTTGAAAAACAAACAGACATTCATTTTTTCCTGAAGGACTCTTAAGTGGTGAAACCACTTGCCTTACTTGGCAGGTCTTGCTAAGTGACCATATGGAGGGAATGATTCCTTTGACAGACTGTTTTATTTCACCTTGCAATTATTTTCCAAATGACCACTGTCATGGTGGTTGACAGCCATGGCTCCTTTCTTCTAGAACTACCTGAACAACATAATATTAAGATACTTTATGGACAAACCAGAAGCTGCTGAGTGTAAAATGCTGTACTAGTTACCTCTGGCACCCAACTGCCTTTTACTGCCCTGGCTCCAACCTAGTCAACAAACTTCAGGATCAGAACCAATCAACAGAGCAATTGATGTGATCCTTCATGTGCTGTCACACTCGTCCTGTTTAGCCTAGGAGCTCAGATGAGCATGCAAGCAAGCATTATGTTTGTGGCCATCACCTTCCTGCACAACCAGCCAGCCTTCAGGGGAACATCCAGCTCTCAGTGGAAAGGAGTAGCTGAAATATTCAGATGGTGTCAAGACATCTCTTCCTTATAAAGAAAGAATGTATTCATTTATTGGACAGAATCAAAAATCTGTGCTTCTGCTTTCTGGCCCTCTCAAGAGTGAGAGAAATCACCGCTACTAGGCGGACAACAAAAATTTCTCCCTAGTTATTTCCAGTGCCAAGTCAATGGATGAAAACTTTTGTGTAAACTTTTTTTGAAGAAAACTAAAGGTTCTTAGAGATTCTTCCATTTCTGTTGGCCTTCTAGACCATACATACATTCATATAATGTATCTGATTTATTTGGGGGGTTGTAAAATACCACAGGTAGAAGGGAGAGGAAGGTGGAGAAAGGAATCCTAAGATACAATGGATATATTTATTTTTTTAAGAACTATCGTTGCTCTCTTCTATGCCCCCTCCCCTGGCAAAGGTGAACTGCATATCTTTAGTTAATAATTAACTTGTCATGAGCTCCATCAATATCCCATCATCTAAGTGACAGAGGGAAGGGAGGCGATGGGGGAGGTGATCAGCACGACGTGCCAGCTCTGCCCGCAGCCTGCGATCTCGTCTCGGCCATAATAAATAGGATGAAATGCGCTCCTGATAAATGCCCATGTCATGGAGAGATTTTACCTTCACTCAGAAACAATGTAATATCTCAGCTATTACCCAAAATAATTTATCAATGTGTAATAGCTTTGTGCAGAGCTCAGATAGGAGGGGAGCAGCGCTGCCCGAGATGGATGGATCCTACCTTCTGCTTTTAATTTTTAATGCTCGTAGGCAGCTTCACATTAAAGGCCAGGTGTCATATATAGACTTAATGTAAGAATGGAGTTCATGAATTCTAATCAGGAGAGAATCTCCCTCTCTCTTCTCTTGCTTTAGTCACTTCTCTTTTTTTTTATTTATCAATTTTCCTCTCTTTCTATACTCCCATCCTCTTTGCTTCTCTCTTTTAGTCCATTTCTTCCTCCCTATTCTTCAGATACGTCTTACTCCCTGTCTCTGCAACATAACTATTTGGGTAGCTATTTGCTACTTTCAAAAACTGTACCATCACTTAAGGATAAACTAGTTCTGCCTTGGTCCTGGTGTCATGTTTTTTACATAGAAGAACAAACTCAACACAGGTACCAGGTCAGCATGTTAGAGTTTTATATCCAGGCAAAAAAACCAGGACAATAGTGATCAAGAGTGGAAAAATCACAACTGGATTAATCAAAATTCATTGTGGAATACCGTTACTGAAAAGATCCTGTCTTTAAAGGGCCAGGGGAGAAGGCACATCCCATATACCAGCCAAATCACATAGACTTGCAAGGAAACATGTTTCTTCAACTGGCAAGAATATAGTACTGGGATGTGTGGATCCAAAAACTACCATATCACAAGGTCTTATTTTCCCAGTATTTCTAGTCTCCTTATAGACATGCCAGCCACATAAACGTTCTCTTCACATTCAACATTACACACATAAACATAGTTGAGACGCATCTCATCTGGTGGTCTGCATCAGAGGAACCTGTTCAAGGACCTCTGTAGCAGGATGTACGGACAGTGGGATAATGCCAAGAAGTGTCATTAACAACACACCATTAGGACTCCCATTAGAAATACCATTATTGTATCAATACACTATATCAAAGCATGATGTACCGTCTGGGTGAGACACACCTGAGAGCACCGGCAATGCATGACAGCACTCTCAGCTCTGCACAAAGGATGGAGCTGCAGGAAGGAAGGGGGGAGCACCACTTACTGGCCAGAATGTGCAGCAAGGGACACGCTTCATACAAACAGCAGACACAAAGATCAAAGAAGTGCCACAGGCTGCAAAGAGGAAAAGATCGACTGTTTGGACTTTTGTTTGCACTCAAAATGAAGGAAAATAAAAGTACACCAATGCAATACTGCCCACGGGAGGAGCACTGCCAGAGCTGCAAACCCATTTACAACCACTTTGATGACTTGCAAGTTACAAGGACACCAGTGCTGAGAGGCACTTGGGCTTGATTTCCTGCCTTCTATTAACAAAGGTAATGTTAACTGCTCCATTTGTTGGTTGACAATGGAGGGATCACAGACTGAGTGATTCTTGGGAATTCCATCAAAACAAAAGATTCCTCCTGTGCCTAAAAACCAGGATGGCATAAAAAGACTTGGCTGGTGCTGCTTCCATGTCCTTTTACAGATAAATGGAGGACAACCACCTTTAGGGGTTGCATTGTCAGTTAGCTACTTCTCTTTCCCTCCCCACTCAGAAATCTTTCTTTCCAGAACATGAAGAACTTAGCCTACTAGAGCAACCCAGTCTTATAAGAAACTTTCTTTTAATGTTTCCTACCTTCCACAAGAACTGCTCTGTGAATGTTCTTTTATTTTCACCTTACTCCTTCCCAGCACTGCATGTCACACAGTTCAGAGGGTAAGATCTGACTCAGCTAAAACAAGTACCACGTGCAAAACTACATTGGCTTCGCATGGCTTTTCACTGGGTGGTTGATCAAGGGCAAAGAAGGGATGGTGTCCCACTGTGACAAATCCTTTCTGCACACGAATAAGCCGTCTTTATAAAATACGTTAAAAACAAATTTTAAGAAAAAGTGATTGCATAATTGATAAAAGCCAATAGTTATCTTTGTGAATGACAGAATAAGAGACTGCAAATCTTTGAACAGTGTGGTACCAGGCTACAGGGAACATGTGCCTGTTTGTGAGCAGAAGCTCTGGAAACTTCACACTGTCTATAAAGATTCCCAAGATTGCCTTACTGAGCGAGTTTTGCTCCTCTGTGTCTGTGTATAAATGTATCACTGCAAAGGCAAGACACCAGCATCCCCTGGTGCACCAGCCTTAGGACACCCTCTGTGATACACGGTTATCTGAACTAATAAGGAAGAGAGCTGTTGTTTGAAGAGGACAGAAAGATCGGGTTACCTCCCCTGAACACCACTCACTTAGTGGCTGTGGCCTGGCTCCAGGCCAGGAGGAGAGCAGCATGCCCTTGTCTGTGTTGAATGAAAGCCCACTGCTGGCTGCCAAATAGCCTCAGGCAGACAGTGACTCCAAGAACCAAACTAAGAGCTCTAAACTCATTCATTCACGGTCCGAGATCTTTTCTAACCCCAGGAGGAGTGATAGAAAAAAAAAGAAAGGTAACAGGTAACAGTCCCCCAGGTAACAGTCCCTTGCACCATGCCACCGAAGTCTAATCAGGGTCTATTGCTGTCTTATTCCACTGCTAACACTGTGACTCTAACTGCCGTGTACTACAAATTAATTCATTCCTTCAGGCCTTGCTGTTCAGTAACTGGCTGTCACAGCAATCTCCCGAGGAGCTAATTGAGAGTTGTGATCCGTGCAGTATTTCCATTAGTGCTGTAATGACAGGCAGCCAGACACACACATGCATGCTCACACACAGAGCACAGGTTCCTCTGTACCCACAAAGAGGAGCAGATAACAAGCCAGTGCCATCTGAAGTGTTCAGCAGCAGCTGAGAAAAAGAGAAAACAGGAGGAACAATATCCATGATTCAGACTGAGGTCACCTAAACCCGACCTGAATGAGAGCAACTTGCTCTCAAGACAAGCTCCTAATTTACTTAGGAGAGTAAAATCCTTCACACACTCCTCTTCCGTCCAGTGGCACTGTTCCCAGATACTACAAATCCTACCAACAAGTCACCTCTATTTGAGTGGCCCTCCCCATTGCAAGGTGGGACCATGCAATGTAGTCTCCTTAGAGATGCTTCTTGAGTAAGGGTGATTCCAGATGTAGCTGTGTGTAGAACTGTAGAAGACATTAATATTAGAGTCTTACAGGTTCTGCTTAACAAACTGGAAGAGATGTCAATTTGGGAAGAATGTATTTGATTTGTTTTGATGTGGTTCATTCAGGAGCCTGGATGGCTCAGGCGTGAAGTCTGTTTGTGACCTTAGTCTCTTTTTTATTTGTTTTTCCTTTCATTTGTAGTTTCAAGCAGATCAGTGGGAAAACACTACACGCAGCACCTCCTACAGTTGTGCCACCTGCTAGTAAAGACTTAGCCATCATAAAGGACACTTTTTTGGGTCCCTTCTGGACTACAGCCTCATGGTTCTCACCTAGAAAGCAGAGGACATGCAATTCTGTGCTGTCACTCATGATTATTTAACAGAGTCAGAAGCTGAAAAACCTTCATTTTCTTGGGGAGTTGTGCACTTTTTTGAACTAACTCTAGAATTAACCCCAAACATATCTGAAGACTTGTCTATGTACATGCAAATGTGTATCCATTTCACTTGTCTTAGAAGTTGGTCAGATAGCTGCAGACTAGTTCAGTAGGCACTTCTCACTGAGTGCTTTATTAATTCCAAAGTTGTGAGTGATTTCTTTGTAAATTAAAGACGGTTTCAAAGTCCATTAACAATGGGAAGGAAAACCACAGCAATTATTGTGAATTATGTATTTGCCAATGAATTAATTCAAAGTGATCTGTGTGGTTACTGTAGTAGCCAAACAGATTGAAGTCAACAACTTTAGTCACCCTTAAGTTGAGATTGTTGCAACGGTAGAAATAACTCAGCCATGAGGTAGTTCATGCTGGGGAACTATCAGTAAGTGAACGTAACCTCGCTTGGGACAGGACTACTCACACAGTCCCAGATTTCCAAAACCAGCTTTTTGTAAGGAAATGAGCTGCAGATTCTTCAGATCGTTCCAAAAAGCAGAATATGCTACTCTGACTGCCAATGCAGTCTGGCTTTATAAAAATAGGGAAGATACCCATTCAAGGTACACAAACAGCCTTTAGGGCTCAAATAGAGGATTACGTTACTGAGCCTTTAGAAGTTGTGGCATATAATCCTAGCTTGATAATTGAGCATGTGCATGCTTCTGGCATGTGATAAATGCAAGGTCATTTGACTTAACCTAGGAGAAGACAGCGTTAAGTGGAATTACCCTATGTCTGCTGCAGGCTAGTTGTGCACACAGCTGTTACCACAGCTCAGCTGATACACAGCAATTTGTTCAGTTGTGCTAAATGTTACTGCATGTACAAACCCCCATTCTGCCCTCTTGTGACAACATTACAGGAAAATTCAGTTATTTGAAAAGTCAGATGAATTTGATTAGACAAATTTTAAAAAACTTCCACAACTGCAAAGGGCCCCTGGAAAGTGGGTTAACGTAGGATGTTCTGAGACATCCATGTAGACCCATACTGCAGTAAGTTTGGCTCTCCTGTGTATAACCCTAATTACAATTGTCAATTGGAGATACCTGCAATAGATATGATCTCACAAGGACAGAGCAGAAGTCAACAGATCAGGTACATCTACCTCTTCTGCAGGCAATCAGGCTGAAAGCTCACACCACACCAAGAACAGGCCTTCCCATCACTCATGGTGAGCTTCTGAAAAAAGGCAAGAAGATACCAGTGAAGAAAGTTCCAAAAGCCCAGGGTCAGAGGAAGTCCTGGAACAGGCCAGACAGTCCATTAGGGTGTGGCATGTCCTGTGATTCCATTTTAAGGATCAATCAGGGCATGCCCAAGGAATACAAAGTGGGCATAAAACTTATCTCTGTTTTCAGTGTTGAGAAAGCTGTGGTATAAATGGAAAAGGTCCTGAGTTCTGACCAATAACTTCAGGTAACAACTTTACTATCTGCCACAGAATAGCTTTGGCTTCTGTGCAAAGTGCAAAGTCATGTTTTTTCCCTTCAAATATGATACAAGATGGTTTCCAGCGGAGGGATGAGAGTGGAAGGTGAACATAGAAGGAGTGATTTATTCCAGACTATTTTGAACTGATTACTTGAAGTTACAGTTACTGATTTAGTGAGCATGTCATGTATTTCAGCACAAACTGATCTCTTCATCAGTCTGCCCTGCCAGCACACATATAGTTACATAGCACAACAGGATCACCCCAAACAACCTGAACCAAATCCTATGGCCATAATACGTGAAAGAAGCTCCTGTTCATGTCAGCATTTGACATTCCCATAGTCCCCCGTGCACAGTGTAATTTCAGAGGCTGACTGCTTTGCCACCTCTAAGTCTCAACGTCTGTGTTTCCTGCAACATAATCCTGACAATATTTGCACAAGCTTGGGGGGGGGGGGGGTTTCCCGGGGCTCACCAGTGCTTGAATTCAAAGAGGAAGACCTCAAGCCTGACAAACTTTCAGTGCTCACTGCACTGTTCAGTTAAATCACTCAATCACATTTCCATCGCCTTCCTTTGAATGATCTTGTAATCAGCAACGCAGTCACAAGCAGAACAGCACTTGCACATGTGCTGTCCCACAGCTCAGTCATAGGCAGGGGTGGCCTGAAGGTGAAGCACACTTGGACTCATTTGGTACATAAGCACACAGAGAGCACTTGTGCACACAGCCTCAGGAGAGTCTGGGAAGTTCTTGCATGGTGCAGTGGAAACCAGTTTCTAAAAAGATATTTTCAAGTTAGTACAACACGGAGAATTCTGGGCTGCTCCTCCAGAGATCCTAGTGTGAAACCTGGGTAAGTGCACAGTTACTGCATGCGAGAGTGTGGCCCTGCAGAGCCATCATGCTTCCTCCTGGAAAGAGCTGGCATATCCTGCCTGAGGGACAGCTGTGTAATGTAACAACGTGGAAATGTACAAAAGCAAAACAATGGAATAGGTCTGTGACACAGTAACTGGTCTCATATGCACTGTTGGGTCCAGCAACGTGAGGTCAGCCAGTCTCCTTGGTTTTGTCTATCAAACCCAAGAAGAGCAGGAGAACATGTCTATTTGCAGCCTTGGCAATACACCACTGCAGTGAAGCTCATCCTAACAATTAATTATTGATAATCCAGGCAGTGACTAGTGAAACTTTTTCATCCATATAAACCTAGCAGTGAAGTCTTGAAAATAATACATAAACACTCGTATACATGAAAAAGGTTTACCAGTTCAACCAAAATCTCAGTTTAAACCAGTTCTCTACCTTCACCAGCCAAAATGTAAGGAGCTGCTCTCACACTCAGACAAGGATGTTGTAGTGGAACCAACACTGACTTCACTAAGCCGACTTAGAGGTCATCTATCAGCTTAATTAGTTGTCTCCAACAGACAGGCCTTAGGAGTCTTCCCATTAGATATCATATCTTCAGTGCAGCAGGGCTAGACAGTGCTGCAAGTGTCATCAATTCTTTGTTAGGCTGGATGAACCATGGGTCCTTCATATTCTATTTGCTCTCCAAGAGGGAATGGGTGATTGCTCCCCACTACAGTTTGATCTTCACAGGGTGGTTCTAAGCTTGAGGCAAAAAACTCCAGCATGAAGTGGAAGAAAGGGCTGAGCTGTGCAAGTTTATGAGAAACACACACTGACTTCTCTAGCAATTCCCAAAGCTGCTGCTGGCTCCATGCCTCTGACACACAGAGTGAGAAAATGGAGGCAAACTGATGTGGAGATGCAGCAAGCCAGCAGTTTCCCAGAAGAAAACAGATATAGCACCTAAAGTGCCTTCACACCACACCCTCTCCAGCAAACCCAGGCCAGCCCCAAGGTGCAGCACAGGCCACCTGTGTCAGCTCAAGTGGTCCTTGCAGCATTGTTTGATATAAGACACCTGGCAACCCTATGAACAGATCTGCTCTTCCTGTGAGAACAGGAGTCTTGCGAGAGGAGGAATTGACATGATGCAGTGACTTCATCAAATCATTTGGAGGGAAGCTTTGGGGGACATCTAGCCCAGTCAGGAAATGGGATGTCTACCATCACTAGAACTTGTCAGCTGTGCCTTTGTCTAGCTGTCTGGGAAACTTCCACTGATTGAACTTCCACCGTATCTATGGGTAACATTTTTCACTGCAGCACAGACTCCCTAGAAAAGTTTTCCCTATGCCTGCTTCGAATATCCCAAAACACAGTATGTACTGCTGGCCATAGCTGGCAGAAGACCAAGTCCTACCTAGACTATTTTAAAAATGGTAAGCATAAAGTGAGTAAAAATAACCAAACATTTGGAAACAGACTCACAAAGAAAGAGTACAAATGCATTTCTCATACTACCTGAAACTTAGCACTAACTACAGGAACTCCTTCAGGATTTCTGTTTTCAAAAGCTCTCTCAGTCAGCAGAACTGAAGAAAGATTATGGTACTCTGATACTCCCTCTGACAGAATAAAGCAGCACGAAAACAATCAAGAAGACATTAAACAATGTCTGACTGCAAGCCTAGCTTCCATGGCATTCTCTGTTCAGTAGGGCATTTTACAGAGCAGGGACTTCAATCTCTGATTATGACCCCTCATTTATGCTACTCAGTTCTCTAAGGTAGTTATCAAGCCCAAATAAACTCACAGGGGCACACTTGTCCCCTCTAGTTCTAATTAATACCACTGAAACTCATCATTAGCTAGGTGTATGAGGGCAGCTCATACACATGCAACCATCCATCAAGAAAAGCCCATTGTATAATACCAAATAAAGCATGTGTTGACTTCAGGGAACCTTTTCTTCAGGATATTCTTCTGATTCAGTTTAAGAGAAGGCTAAAGTACCAAAACTCATGTATGTCATTCAACTCTTTGCCCATTTCTCTGGCTAAAGCAAAGAACTAGCTTTATTCTGCTTTGCCATGTTCCAAGTTACCTCACTGCATAATTTAGTGTAGTTGTCTTACAAATCACACTTAGAATCTCAGAATTAGGATTGGAAAGGAACCCTAGAGGTCTTCTGATCCAAACTCCTGCTCAAAGCAGGCCCAGCTTCAAACTTAGATCAGGCTGCTCAGGGCAAATTGTGAGTCTCTTCTGAAGAAGACAGCCTCTCTGTAACCACTCCCATTATGAAGAACTTTTTCCTTAGAACTATCATAACTCCCCTGTTGCAGGTTGTATTCATTGTCTCTCATTCTTTTGCTGGGACTCTCTGTCTGTTCTTTAATTATCCATTAGACAGTTGAAGGCTACAATTAGACCTCCTTTAGCTTTTTCTTCCCAGCTGAATAAACTTGGGTCTTCCAGTCTCTCATTTTATGTCGTGTGCTCCAGTCCTCTAACCACCTTTGTCATTGTTGGCTAGACTTGCCCCGCTTTATCAACATCTTACCTGTACTAAGAACTCCAAAAGTGAAGACAGGACTACAGGTACAGTCCTGTGATTGCTGAATAGAGGGGAATAATCACTCCTTGACTTGCTGGATAAAATCCTATTAATGCAACCTAGTATGCGCTCAGCTTTCACTACCTCAAAGTCACACTGCTGATTGATCTTCAACTTGTGTACCTGAACCCCCAGGTCCTTTACTGCAGAGCTGCTCTCTAACCCACGCTTCTTGCAAAAATTACACGCCCTTTTTGACATACCTTAGCAACACCACAAAATCAGCATGTGATTTGTAATTCAAGTGCAGTAAATATACCTCATGTGCAGAACAGAAAATAGATGAGAGGGCAGCTGAATTTGGTTGCAGCTGACCATTATTAGGCATAATTTACAAATTGTATTCCCCCACCTCCTACTTCACTTTTTTCCTGATGCAGTATCTGCCCCTTAAATGATTGTGTCAGATGCCACAACTTTTGCCTTCTCTGAGGCCTCATGGACCAGATGTAGCAGGACAGCCTGATCATCTGTGCTCCACTGGGGACAGGAAACAAGGACAAAATATTTGCTAGCAGAGTCAAAGGAAGCAAAAGGGACACATCCTTGCACCACAATCTCTAACCTGTGGGGAAAAGAAAGCTCTCTGGTTCACAGTATCTAGTTCAAAGCCAAGGCTGGGGAGTGAGGGGTGGAGGAAAGGTCAGGAGTTCAGCATTCCCCTCATCTTCTCACTCTGAATTTAAATGAACAGAGAGAGAAGGGGAAGAAAGAGGGCCTATCTTGTCAAGAAAGCAACAGAAAACATTCTAGCTCTCCAGAGAGGAGACCACAACATGGAGCAGTGAGGGCAAGCAGGCCTTTTTCACGTTTCTTCCCCGTGCTTTAAATAAGATGTGATTTTGTGGTGAATACAGATACATATACAAAACCGCTAACACAAATTTAGTAATATCCTTGGAACTGTGCTGAGTGGGAAAACAAGAGGCTAGTACAAACTGTCATCAAAGCTCCACAGCTGCCACCAGATTATTTGTGCTCACACTGAGCACTGGCTGCAGTGTATGGTAAAGCTTTCCAGTTATAGCCTTAACCAAAGAAAACAACCACTGGCAAATACAGAAATTCACTTGGTGACTTACTTATTTAAATATATCGGTCTTATATACAAGAAACTACCTTGCAAAGGGACCAGCATTCTGTAAGGATATGTTCTTGCACATATGAATCTACGGTCTAAACAACAGATGCACACAAAAACTGTGGAAGCTTATGCTGCCAACTGGTGCCTGTGACATGGCAGAGTTTTAATGGAAAGTTGATAATTTTAATAGCGTCTCTTTTTTATGTTGCTCTGCCTTGTACAGATTATCTCTGTGTAAAAACACAATAAATTTATGGTATCTATTGTGTTTTTCCTGACCTTATATATAACTAGCATCCACTCACATGAACGGAAAGAACTCCATGGCAAATTTAGTATTAAAGAATTGAATGTGAATAAACTACTTGGTAGAATTTGGCCAATCAGGACAGTGTTAAAACAAAATCAACAATTAATAGTAACCTATTGCTTAGTACTTATACCACACATTACCTTTAGAAGTACTGCAAAAAATTACTTGATTAATCAATTAATCAAAAAACTATAAAATTAGCTACATTAACTAATTAAAAGCTTGACTGAAAAGATATTGATTGTTGCTAGAAATAACAATGCAATTGCAATGTTATGGTGCAAAGATAATTTCAGAACTGTGAAATAACAGTTTGTGCATCTATGAGGATTCATGGGCATGGATTAGAGAGGCACTCTAAAGGTGTGTGGCATGGGAAACCAAAAGAGAGCTAGAATATGTACTGTCAGACATAAGTGTAAAGGGTTATTTGACATGGTACCATTTTCAAACATAAAAGAACAAACTATGGCTGAGATCCTGCCTTGCAAGTAATTCCCATCCTGAAAAAAAGATAGGAAAAATTAAGAGAAAACATGCTTCTACTTTATTTATCAGCCTTGGTATCAGCTGCTGCCTTTAATATAGGTTCTCAAGAAATCTACTGAGATAAGACCCAAAATGGGTATTTACTAATTAATTAATCTCTGATGAGAAGACGCTAATGGTTTGCTCAATACATGCTCTTTACTCTGTGATCATGACTCAATTCAGTCTAAGAAGTCTTTGCAAGACCTCTGCTGTTAGCCTGTAACATAACCTTCGGAAGCAGGGGAGACCGAAAGCTGCACCCAAATATAGGAAAAATAGAAGCCCAAACACCCTTCCCATTTCCACTGAGGGGCATCGTGCAGAATAAGATTTCCCCTGAGGGCAAGTGGGTTAGAGATACACTTAGTCTTTACCTCCTGCTTATAACCAGGCTGTCTGTTTTACAACATGAGCAGCTTACCAAGCTATATATCTTACAGAGCAGGGCTGCAGCTAATTTCAGTAACTTCTCGGATACGATCCTTCTAATCAATGACCTGGACAAAGGGATCAAGTGCACCCTCAGTCAGTTTGCAGACAACATTAAGCTGGGCAGGAGTGTTGATCTGCCTGAGGACACAAAGGGTCTACAGTGGGATCTGGACTGGCTGGATCAATGGACCAAGGACAACAGTAAGAGTTTAAACAAGGCCAAGTGTCAGGTCCTGCACTTGGGTCACAATAACCCCACACAGTGCTGCAGGGTGGGGGCAGAGTGATTGCAAAGCTGCCCATCAGAAAAGGACCTGGGGGTGCTGGTCAACAGCAGCTGAACATGAGCCAGCGTGTGCCCAGGTGGCCAAGATGGCCAATGGCATCCTGGC
>QWTY01029498.1:8234-19290 GCA_008033365.1 Pseudorectes ferrugineus | reverse complement strand
GTTGAGTTGGAGTACAGTAACTTGTAGCACTTAGCCTGGAATAAACTTGAGGCGGATCCTGCCTTGATTCTTGCTGTGGAGCCAGCGGGGCCGGGTGCTTTATGGAGACGATGCGCCCCACCCATAAGGCAAGGAACAATATGAGGTTTTGCGCGATCCCTGTAGGCGATTTTGAGGTTTGCAAAGACTGGCTAAGGACTTGATGCGTTTTAACCTTACTATCTAGAAGGTCACTTGTCGCAGAACCTGTTCGTTGGGAATATTTGCGAATTCTTGAAATTTTTGGCAAACCTTCCCAGGAGTGGCCAAAACATAAGTGTAGAACAGTGTTGCAGATTACTCGAAGTGGAAGGGACTCTCCTTTGCTCCTCTACTCCCTCAGGTGTAGCTCAGGCTTCAGACTGGACTTGGACTAAAGCTGCAGCTGTAGGTAGTCACCTGTGGAGTCTCAGTCTATTGGTAAAATTCTGTCATTTAATGCCTGAAACATAGAAAACTGGAGTTATAATTTTCATCACGTTTCAACCCAGACCTCCTGCACATTAAATGTTTGCACAGACATTTAGACAGGTATTGTCTATGTATTTTAATTGGAAATAGTGATCCTACAGTTATCACTGTATTGTTCTAGAGACTGAGAAAATACTGCTACATGTCATAATTTGTCATTTTAGATATTTAAACTCATTGCACTTGTTTATTCAGTTTGCATTTATCTGCAAAGTGTGTCTGTTTCTTTTATGGTATGAACATTTAGGTTCCTTTGCATATTTTCAGTTAATTGCCAAATATTTTAAAGAATGAAATCTGCTTAAGACATATGAACTTCTAGAGTATTATTGTTAGTATAAAATTTCAGTTATTATTTTAATACTATCCTTACGTGCAATATAAGTAAATCTGAATATCATCATTAAGAATTTCTTAAATAATATTTAAGCTTACATGTATAACTGATGTTATTGTGCACTGAGGCTGACTTAATTGTAATTACTCAGTACGTGAGGGATAAGGGTTGCTAACATCTTGTGGAAAAGAGAGGGAATATTTCTCTGTGCTATGAAAAGGACCAAATGTAAGTATTCTCATTTTCAGAGCCAGAATTTCTCAAAAATAGTGAGTATTAGACATAAGGATGCTACTCTGAAGAAGAGCATGAACAAACTATGCTAGAAAACATGCAGCCTCCAAGGAGAGAGCAAAATTATTCTTAGTTTCTTGAAGTACCAGTAAAACTACCTATCCGTAAAGTATATATTTATTAACCTTGATGGATCCTAGCAATAAGCTTATGTAGGGCTGGAGAAATGGCTCTTGGGCTGTGGATTCGACTGTTGTTGCTGCATGTGTTTGAAGTAAGAAACACAAGGACTTCTTGAAAGTCCAGGGAAAAGGAAAGTTCTAAAAGATCACATTAAGAGCATGGACATATTACTGACAACAAAAGATGTTCACATGAAGGAGGTGTCATATGATATTTCTTAATCATATCCGTTTATGTCTCTCTCTCTTATAAAAGGAAGCTTTTAAAACTATTGAGAAGTTGCATTCTTTAATTTTGTTTAGGCTGCTACCAGTGGAAGATGACTTTAGCCTCAACTGTTAGCACAGTAATGCTGGTTTGACCTTTGTAATATAGCAGTGCGTGAGCCAGGTCATTTGCCAGCCTTCTGGGTAAAAATGCTTCATTCCAGCGTGTTCAGTCAGTTCATTCTTGGCTAGAAATTGCTTGCAGACAGCAGGTCACATAATAGATCACTTCAGCCTGTGTCCTGATGGCATTGGATGATCTTCTTCATTCCAGCCAAATATGTATTTACATCATGATCTGTTTTTAAAAGATAGTCTCTCACTTTTGACAAGAAGAGCATGTGTTTACTTCTGCTGGGCCTACGTGGAGATAGGGAGAGAGAATCTGTGTGTCTGTGCAGTTACTGCGAACTAAGTTGTACGTGTGTGAGATGTTCCTCTTGGGAGGGATGCTGACCTTGTTGAGTTGAGATGCTTCTCGCATGGTTACAGTCCTCAGGGTAGGAAATGCTGACTCCAGCACTAGCATTTCTTTCTCCTGTGCTTTTCTTTAAACCTGAGCAGAAAATTGACATTAGAATTCAATTCTAGGTCTTGATGCCAGAGTGAGAGGTCTTTCTTTTGATTCAGTTGACTTTTTTTTTTTTTAATTCAAATATATTTCCCCTATTGAAGGTCAAGACTGACTTTGTTGGAGAGCAGCCAGTGTTTTTCTCTTGTCGTAAACTGGCTGGTCTAGTTGGTGACTGGCAGTTAAGGATCATTCAGGTGTCTGTCAAGCTATTTATTGGCTGTACTTGAGCAATGAAATTATGTCAGCTGGTGTGATATTTTAGAGCAGCTGCTATTGCTGGTCACCAACAAATGGACTTTTGGAGTAAGATTCATCTTGCCTGGTCGCCAAAATTCAACCGAGTTGGTTGTGTGCCTTCCCTTTATAGTTGGTGGAGAGAAAATGACATTTGCAGACTCTGTTTTTTCTCACCTTGGGGTAAAAATCTGCAGTCAGATTCTTTGAAAGCAACTATCTCCATTAACTAAAATATCTGGGGACTGCTTGCAAGGTTGTGACAGGAGAGGATAGGATATTTCTGCTCATTTTTAATCCCTGACTTTCCTGTGCATTTATTTAAATGAAAGGCTTACTGGTCTTCATGTACAGCAGCTGATGGTCTAGACCAATTGCCTTTTATCCTGTTTGTGCTTCTCAAGAGACAGATGAGATGCTTGGAGACTTAGCTGCAGAGGTGCAGAAAGCTTCTGATCCTGGAAATGGCAGGTGAGGCTGAGGCATGAAGTGGTGACTGCCTGTAGGTATTTTTGCCTAAAAGTGTATTTATGAGTTGGGCAAGCACAAGAACTTGCCTCTTATAATGGACTTGATTTAAGCATTAGGAACAAAAGCAGGTAGTTCTTCCTTTATGATTAGGAATTAATATCTTGTATTTGTCATAATTTTCCTATTTAAAGGAGATTTTTCACAGGCAACTAAATACTCTGTGCTGGAAGTTGATAGAGGTTAGCTGTCTATTTTCTACTTGACTTTTATTTACTTATGTCCCATTTCTTTCCTTGTCTTCCTCACCAGAATACCTTTCCCTGTTTTCCTTTTTTCTCCTCTCTTAATTACAGTATTTCTGGAGATCTTTCCTTAACCTATTTTAGTAAGTATCATAATTAACACTTAACCCTGTATTACAAACAGGGTTTTATTTTTCTTTTGTTCTTATTTTAGCTGAACATGGTTTACATCAGGTTTATTTACTAGTATCATGTATCTAACATGTATCTATAGAATTAATACGCTAATTATACACTACTTCAGTTAGTGAGCAGAAATACTTTATCATCTTCTCTTGCTTATTGTTGGTAAATACTTTTAACTGCTGAAGGCTTTTTGTATGCTTATTTTATCCATTCCTTATCCTTTATTGAATGTTTATCCAAGAGAGAAAATAAACCTTGTCAAGCAAACCAAAATTGCTTTATTTCTTATCTTTTTCTTTTCCTTTTTTTTTTTTTTTTGGTCTGTAATGAGCATGCACTTTAGAAGGCTTATCTATGCAGTGGTTTTTGTAAGTGTTTAATGTTTATGAAGCATAGTAAGCCAATTTCTTTTGAACTCTACAAATGAATATTAAAACAACTTGTGAAGACACACACACTTAAGAGCTATGCTGAATGATTTTGAGGAAGCAGATTCTAAATTGAACACTTCTTTTTGCAGGCCCAGATTGCCTTTCTGCAAGGTGAAAGAAAAGGACAGGAAAATCTGAAGAAGGATCTAGTGCGAAGAATCAAAATGCTGGAATATGCGCTCAAACAGGAAAGGTACGCTGCTTTAGTGATGAGTACATGACGAAGAAATGCTGAAGACATAAACTTTATTTTGCCTTTGTATTTGACAAAACCAGGAAATATTTTTTCTGTATCTACACAGTTCTCAGATTGACAAATACTACTGTACTAAATAAAACCACTACTCTAAATGTCTGCATTATAAGAACAATAGCTAAAATAGTATGGCTCCAAAAACATGCTAACAAAACCCATAGCTGATCAATAATGAATACTTTTCCTTGGTAAAATTCCACTGAACTGTAGAGATTCTACTCCAGAATTACAGTGTATTCTCAGTTTGTTCATGAGCTAGTTTAAACTAGCTTTGTTTATTAATATGTGACAACTGAAGTTTTGAATAACTGCCTTCAGTCTAATAATTACTAGTTTTTAATCTTGCTAAGTTTTTAGTCTTTTCGGTATGATAAACTCTACAAGAGTATCTTCTGGAGGTTAATTGTATGATTGAAAAAATGTTTGTGTTTACCAGTTAATCAATGTCTAGCTGTTTGTTCATGGAGATTTCAGTACAAGTCCCCAGTTTACCATTTTATTTGTATATATACTTTCCTGTTATTCTAACCTTTGAGGCAAGCAAGTTGTTTTTTTATCATGTTTTCAGAAATCTCTCTGTTCAGCCGATTTATTTTAGGCCAAGTTTAGTTTAAATTCTTTTAATCAGTGAAATGTCTATTAAAATTCTTGAATAAAGTGTATATTTATGGTACTGCTACAGAGCAATCATTGCTTACATTATCCTTTTCCTGTCAGATAATTCCTGCTTCTCTTTAATAAAATAAGCCTCTGAAATAGTTTGTTTAGTAGAAATAAGATTAAAAATATACATGTATGCAAATGAGGAATAGAATATCACTGGTAGATAATTTTAAAAGGACACTAATAGTTACATCACTGTATTGCATTTAGATTTGCTCATCTTATATGGGCTGCTTTAGCACAAGACATGTCTTTTACCATCCAGTTCGTCTCTTTCTGGTAGCAACCAATTAATCTGCTAGCATGGAGATGCAGCCAGGGTTCTGGCCAGCAGTAGCCCCAGGGCTCCAGTGTATTTTCTTCTCCTTTGCGGAGTTCCTGGAGGAATGCTTAAGGTAGATACTCTTTTTGCCCAGGCCTTGTTATGGTACTGATCTTACATCAAATAGCACAGAAAAATACGAAATGTATGCATATTGGAGTTTGCGGTTTATGGCTGTGGAAAAGCTTACATTTGAATCATGATTACAAAGCTTAGTGTCATTGGTTCAGCTAAAGATATACTCTTAAGTTTTATGTATTCTGTGAAGATTTCTTGTATTACAAAACTGGGGGAGCTATTCCTGGTTACTTAAAAGTATCTAATACTTCCTAACTCACAGAAGTTATCAATTTAAATTTATCAAACTATGTAAATACATTTTTGTGTACTGTCAGAGAAACTTTGTAACATTAAAAAAACAAAAATCAAACTTCCGTATGGATGGTGAAAATCTCCCCCAGTTGTATTCTGTAAAATCCACCTAAATGATGACATTTAAAACTTAATGCAGCAGTCCCTGTCAGGATTAGGAAAAAACATTTGGTGGCTTCTTATTAGCAGTTTTTACATGTGTATCTTTTATGTCGTGTGTTTTTCTGCAGTGTGTGGCATTAGCCTTGGTTACTCAGGTCAGTAGGCTACATCAGCTGATCTGATCCAATGTGACAGTTTCAGTACGGGTGTGCAGTGGTTCTGTAAGCAGATGTGATGCTTGTGACTGGTGTGTGTAGGAGACAGCTATTTATGAGTTTCTAGTTTTAAACAGCAGTTTTATTTGCTAGTTTCTGAAGAAATAGTCATGTATTTTTGCTGGAATTATCTCCCAGCAAGTGTTCTTGCTTGATACTTCAAAGAATGGCAACATACTGAGCTTGGAAGCACTGCTCTCTTTCCCAGCATTTTCCTGAATCAGCTGTCAGCCAGGTCAGGCAGTAGTCAGGATGCTTGCATTTTCCATTGGGTTCTCAGAGCTGGAAAATGAGATCCTGCAAGGTAGGAGGAAGACATTCCTGTCAAGTTGGGGAAGGTTGGTGTGCTGTGAGGAGGCAGAGAATCATTCCTGTATTCCTTCATTTCTGCCCTGACCTCGCAGCATTTCAAATCTTTCTCAGCTAGACTAAATAAGTTATGAGTAACAGAACAGAATATGAAATTGTGGACCAGAGTACTCCATGTTCACAATGCCCTGAGGAAACCATGAAAAAGGAATGAGCAGCATTTGTTTTCTCAGGTACATGCTTTTATGAGCTGCTGTTCTTTATAGTGGCTGCTCCTCATTCCTTTTATCAACCGAATGGTTTCAAATTTTACTATAAATAAACAACTTTGGGAGCACTGTTGTTGTTTTTCTCTGTTTCATGTCACGTCATTTTATAGTGGGTAAGGTAGAAAATAAGTTTTACTACTGATTGTCATGTTTTTCTGGCAAATTTGGTTTGATGTTTAGTCTTTGTCTGTAATTGTGAAGTTACCTTTTTGTTGTGTGTATAGCAAGCCAGATTATTTCTGCTGAAGAGTCTTAGTAGACGAAATAGCAAGGAGCTCAGAAGGAGCTAGTGCGTAGTTAAGTGCTAGCATTTTTCAACAGCAGTTTTGATGTAGTTTTGCCAGCATCCAGTAGATTGCAGTGTGAGGCTGTTCAGAGTTGAGGGTTACTTTTTATGACTTAATCAATACTTGCTCCACCACCAGTAAATTGCATTGGTGCCTCTGGATTTTCAGAAGCTAGATGAAATGTAGTACCATTTCTCTCAAGTACATGTCCTATTTCAGCTAGTCTAGCTCACTTCCTGTCTTAACATATTTCAACCAAAGAACTGGACTCCTGAGCCATGTCTCTAGAAACAGTTGATTTAATTTTATGTTGTTTTCTGCACTGATGTGTCTGATCAGTGTAAGGCTGGCGCCTTCTCCCCTGGGTAGAATATCTCGCCGTGCTGTTCCTGGCAATCGTTCTTGTTTATGTCTCTTGATTTGGCGGCAGCTCCCAGATCTTCTACGGATGTTTTGGCAGGCTCCCTCAGCACAGCTGGATCAGATGCTTCAGGTCTGGCGACAGATATTTCCAAGAAATAGTGGCTTTTTTTGACTGGAATCAAACTTGTTTCTGTGTGAAGTATTCAGAAGAGTTTCACTGCAGTCAGTCTTAGGAAATTTGGATGAAGGCTTTTAGCATTTTCCTAAGCAATTCTTGAAGTTGTGGCAGCCATGTTGAATATCTCCAAGGACTGAATAGAAGACACATAGTTTAAAGAAAATACTGCTAATCAAAAGAGGAGAATTGTGTAATGAAGGGCAAAAGCCAAAGCAGTGGTAATATTCATACTTATCTGAGTAAAGGCATCTACCCAGGAACATAGTTTCACAGTGCTAAATTAGCTTTCTTCCAAATAACTGGAAGGCTAGTTTTCAGATAGAAAATACCTTCTATGAAGTTGTATCCTTCAGGTAGTTATTTTCAAGTCATTTTTCTGTCTCTGCATACTGTTAATAATTCATATGTGATTTTCAGAAATGGAAGGTAAATCATTCAAGTTGAACAAGTTTCAGATAATAAATCTTTGAGATGTTTCTTTTTCTCCCTGCCACCAAAACACTGTCCTTTATATACCTTTATACTTTTTTACACAAAAAATACTTTATCTCTTTTTTGTGATGGTAGTATCACACTACTGGGATGTGTGAGCTAGGGTTCAATGTGAACTGCAGAAGGCCAGTTTAAAGCTGTTAATAAGTGGACCATGTGATTTCTGAAAAAGTGAAAAAATTAAGCACTACAGGTGGGCAGGAGATATTCTGTCATTGTAAAAATAGATTAAATTAAAATGTGTTAATGGAATAAGCGATATTTAGAATTTGTGTAGAAAAGAATTAAAGATTATTTTGTGAAAAGTTTCATAGCCTTTGATTGCAATATGTGTAACTGAAGGGTCAAGACTCCCTTCTTGTCCTGGAGTCTGAGTCATGGTATTCAGCCCTTTTCTTAGTGCACTTTAGAAAGAAGATTGTTTGTCTTTCATACCTGTGACATTTTCAGTTGTGTCATAAAAAAGTGTCTAATAATAAATCTCATACTGCCTGAAGAAGAGTAGAAAATATTCCTAGATGGCCTATTAGCAGTCTATATTGATTTTATGGGAGTTTTTTGTAATATTTTTATGAAATTTAGAAGCTGACCACAACCAAAGATGAGTTCACTGTGTCACATACTCTGGCAGGATACTCATGTTTCTGTTTCAAGTCTAACTGTGTCCTACTCAGAGACCTGAATTTATAGCAATTGAATTTAATTCAGATTTGGTTATAGCATTGGGGATTTTTTGTCATTTTGTGCAGTCAGAGCTCTATAACTTTTTTTTAACTTTGTCAGCAATATTGAAAATAAGGATTACTTTTTGGGATTTTCATCTCTTCAGTTGCCTCTTTGTTAGAATGTGGTTCTTCTGCCTTTTCTGTAGTGCTACTGGTCTCTGCCTGCAATATACAAAGTTAGGTCCTCTAAAAGATAAAATCTTAGTCCAGTTTGGCCCTAAAATAAATTTAAAGGGCCAGTGGTGTACAAGACCATGTAATCTACATTATCCTCTTGAAGTAAAGAATAACAACAAAAGCTTTAAAAGCTGTTGCATTATGAGGTGGAACCAGTTACAAAATCCTGGTACTAACAGTTTAAAATGGATTTAGAATGAATAATCTCATTTTACTGAAATGATTTTATAATGCTTTTGATGAGTGGGGAAAACTTCTGTAAGAAGAAAGAAGACTGTTGCTGTTGATTTAAGAGGGAAGTAACTTAAAAAATGAGCAAACATGGATTTAGGAGATTGAAATAAATATACTGACAAGTTTAAAGAACTTCAGTCTGAATATTTGAAAAATGGATTTTGGAGAATGTGAGATCTGAGGAACAGGAAGGGTACCAAGAGTGATCCTTTCAGTGAACCTAGCAAACATTTTACTTAGGCTGGAAATTATTAACAAAACTTGATAAGAAAATTAGTGAGCATATTTGAACTTTGTATAAAACCCATGAACTAAAAGCAAATGTTGACTGCTGCAAAACTAACTTCTCCCTGAAATTATTTGAAGGAATGAAGTAGAACACAACATCTGTCAGTAATCCAGATTAGAGCAGAGTATTAATATTCGTTCACTTCTGATAAGTCAAATCAAAATAGATTACACATTAGGGTCACTTGAATTCATGACTGCATAAAAAATTGTAGCGTTTAAAGTTGGGGTAGGTTGGTGACAGAGTAGGGGATTTCTTATTTCTTGATTAATCATTGCTTTTCATTAGTGACGGTGGGGGAAAAGTATACATAGCATCAATATTTAACAATAAGGAAATGCAGTTGTTTTACCAGGGTAACATGTAAGAAATGGATAGTGGGAAAAGAAAAGATAAATATTTTGATTGAGCTTTCATTTTGTTCTACTCTTGGTTATTCTTTTTTGTACCGACTAAAATGTTTAACTTTCATCTGTTGCTGTTAATATATTTCAAGCACATCCTTTCTCCTTTCCTTGTTGATTGCTGCTTAGCTGAGTTAGAGCTTAGTACTCTGGCTCTTGAGAGTTAGTTCCTTCATCTGTCGATGTTGCTATGCCTAAGAGGCACTTCTTCACTCTTCACTTACCCTTCTCAGTCAGAATTAAATGTTTATTATAATTAAAACGCAGCTGGATTAATAGAAAGCTAGTACTGACGATATTGAAGTGTAAGAACTACCAAGCGTTCTTCAGCACTATTTTGTTAGAAGTAATGGGTTTTCTTGATGAAATAGGAAAAGGCAAAAGAAAACAGTAATGTAATGAAGATGTTTAAGAAGCAATCAAGAGGTGTAGGTAACTTGATAACATTTTTTGCAGCCATTCTTGATACAGTCATGCAAGCTTAGTAAGACTTGCCTCATACAATTACAAAGTGTCAAACCCATCAATTTTTTTAAAAACAAATTTTAAGTGGAAGAGCTCCCAGGTGACTAGTGGAGCTAATGAAGTTCAATTTCATGTTGGTGCATATGAGAGGTTTATTTTTTTTGTCTTTTTCAGCCTGTTTCTTGCTGCCCTACACTTCGCTTTGTACGTTTGCGTTTGAACTGTATGTACATGTGTGCTGTTTGATTGTCCCACTACTCCCAGGCTGCCCACACAGCATTTCCTGACTTGTTCTCAGCCTTTTGTTCAGGGTAGGAACTAGTATGAGTGCCACTCTTTTACCCAGTTGTGAATGTATAAAACTTGTAATTTTGTACTTGTAAAGTTCTAGTGAGTATGAGAGAAGGAGGAAACAGATTGCAAAACTAGTAAAGGCTTACTTTGCCTCACTTTCTCTGTTGCAGTGTTCTGTAATGAATCTTGAATAACTTACATGTGCATGTGTAATACTGTACTACTGTGGTGTTATTATGTGTATTTAAAAGTCTGTACATACTGAGTCTTTAGGATGAAGCTTTTCAAATTAAAAAGCATTTCCGTTTTTTTTTGTAGCTACTCTTCTCATTGTATGGCATGCTTTGTGGGGCTTATTACATTAGACCTTCTGAAGGCTAAATATTTTTGGAAGAAAGTCTCCATTTTTGCACTTGGTCAAGTGGCAGACCTAGCAGCTTTGAGAGAAACTGGTGTGGGTGAGCTGTCAGTGCTAAGTCTCGTTTAGCGTATTTCTAACTGAGGGCCTGCTGCTGTTGGAGAGCACAGCATTTCGAAGAATAAAACTAAAGTTTGCTTAATGGAGTGACAATACGAGATATGAAGTAGATGGCACTGAACTGACATGGGTAGTAAAAATGTTTCATAGTGATGGCTAAAAAGGAAAGACTGGGGGGTTGGGAAGGGAAGCAGAAGAGTTGCTTGTGTCCACAGGGAAGGAACCTTTTCTGTAGCAAGAACATTTTGTAAAATCTGCAGTCAACTGCTCTGTTTCCTCAGTATTCACTATGCAATTACATGTAAACCTTGGAAAAAAAAAATTAAATAAAATTACATATCTGAAGTCCTGGTAAAATTATTTGGTTTGCTTTGTTCCTAGCCTAGAAGAAAGGAGTGGCTTTTCAAGTGAAAACAGGTGACATGTATGTGTTTAGAGATATCCTTTAAATGTACTAATAGGTTTTTTTTCTTCTTGTTTTTTTTTTCCCTTTT
>QWTY01029497.1:0-12047 GCA_008033365.1 Pseudorectes ferrugineus | reverse complement strand
CAGTGGACACAGCGTTCCTCTCTCCTGTGTGTCTCCCGGGGCGTGGAGAGGACAGGCCAGTCCCCGCTCCTTTCCGCCTGGAGTCTGTGTTTGCTGTCCTTACCTGCGAAATCAGCTACATCTGAACATGATGAGCGGCGCTTAGAGGAGGGGTTCGCGCTCCCTCTGGTTTCCCAGCGGCCTCGCCTCCCACTGCAGTTCCCGGGGAGCCGGCAGCGAGCGGGTTTAGGGGCAGATACCGGAGCCCGGGGCAGACGCTGGGGAGGGCGCGGCCCCTCCGCCCGCCCGCGGTCCGGGCCGTGGCGCTGCCTCCCATTCCGCGGGCAGCACCAGCGCCTCCCATTCCGCGGGCAGCGCCAGCGCCTCCCACTCCGCGGGCAACACCAGCGCCTCCCATTCCGCGGGCAACACCACCACCTCCCGGCCGCCTGCCCGCCCGGCCCCGCGGCTGCCATCGGGGGGGGATGCGGGGTGAGCTCAGCCTCCCGCCTGCCACCGAGGGCTTGGGGCAAGGAGGAGGAAGGAGGATGGACCGAAGGTGAAATGAGGGAAGAAGCGATATGCATTTTAAATGAGAAGGTGATCTGAAATGAAAATTATCTGAAAGCATTGGAAGAATGTTTGTAATACCAGGAAAGGTTTGTTTTCCTTGCAATAAGCGTCGATTTGCCATAAAACCCAGGTGGTGCGGTCCGGGCTCTGTGGTCGGTACCCGGAACTTTCTAAAGAAGGTTTCGAGCAGATGTGCTCGCACCTGTAGGCCAGCCCTGGCTGTCCGTCGCTGCCCCTCGGGACGGAGCTGTCGCTGCCCCGTGCGCTCCCCGCCGTCGCGGTGGGACTCGGGCACGGGGTCGGCGCTGTCCGTGCTCTTGCAGCGCCCGCTGGCGCGGCCCCGCGGCATTGCAGCGTGAACCTGAGCCGGCCGCGGCACTGCGGGGCAAACACACCTTGAGAGCCTTGAGAGCCCCAGGGAGATGTATTTGCTTTCACTTTATTTTTCATTTTAATATTTACTGGAAGATTTTTTTTTTTTTTTGCTAGAGTATTTACATTGTTCTAGTTTCTCCAGTCACTCGTGAAACTTCTCTCTGAAAGTATTTTAGGAGCTGTCTCCCAGAACTTCTGATGAATGAAAATACTTAGCAAGACCTTACAGAACAGTGTTGCTGGCCTAAGAAAAAGCTTTTGCTTTACATAGAGAGGATTTTGAGCTTTACTATTTGGAAACTAAAAGCAGCACGCATGTGTTTTACTGCACTACAAGGCTGTTCTGTGCAAATCTGCCCAGGCAAACTGTGCCTGCCGAGAAATGCTGTAAGGTCCGAGGCTGTTCCTGCCACACTCACCAGGACACGGCTGAATTCAGAGTGCACAGAGGGGCTGATGTGCCCAGGGATATATTTCTAGAGAGCCAGATCTGACTGTGTTTGTCAAGAATCTGTGGGGGTGGTAAAGAACTTACCCTCAGCTTGTGAGGTTTCCAGAAAGAAGCGAGTGAAGCTGCTGGGTCTCAGACCAGGGCACTGGTGGATGGAAGTAGGAAAGCAGCAGCACTTCAGGTTTGTTCCACAGCTGTCAGGTGTTGCACCATGAAGCTCTCTAAAACAAAAGAGCTGCTCTGATCAAGACTGATCCTCACTGCACAGTGAACGGCTTTAGGAAGGCTGTGCTTTGTGCCTGGGTAGCAACCAAATAGAGAGCTGTGCCCATCCCACTTTCAGAACCTGTTGCTATCAGAAATCATTTCAGCTTTGGAGCAGCCCATCAGCTTTTCCAAGTCCAAACCCATACTGACATCAAAAAGAGTTAAATAAAATTTTGGTCTTCAAATTCTTGGAGGGAAAAAGAAAAGAAGGAAAATATTTTGCTAGATTCCTTCTATCTTAGAATGAAAACAACAATGCTTTCTAAAATTCATAGATATTTTGCATTTCTAGGATCCATGGTGTTTTGACATTAGATTCAATTATTTAAACTGAATGGTAGTAATTCAGTGCGGCTTTCAGCTTTTCAAAATGATTCTTACTTTCAGAGGTTATTTGGTAAAATAAACTTGAAGGATTTGCCAGACAGGAAATGTAATTTTAAAATATAGGTATTTAAGAGATGATGATTGTTGTTTTTACTGCTTGTATTATGCACAACCTTGTGAAATCAATCAAATATAAGAAAGAACAAATAATTTACCTATTTTGGACTTGTTAGTTATGGCTAACAGATTTTTGCTTGTTGGTTGTTTCAGTGTCATCATTAAATTGTTCTGCACATTTAAAATTCCCACTGTTACATACCTCTGCCCAAATTTGAAATGCCAGAACAAGCTGTCACCAGGAAAATGAACTGCTCCTTGCCAGTAAAAGTCCCTTTAACACATGGCTTAAGGAGCCCTGTTTAAAATACGGCCTCTAGTGTTAGTGCCAATACTGTCTCTTTGTTTTGCATGGCACTAAGTAAATTGTCAGCAATTGCTATAGAGTTGTAATTCATTTGGCATTACCCTTGACTAAAAGAAATTATATGTGCAACCTTAATCCTGCTGGAGAATTGTCCCTGATTGACTGCTGCACCAGTACAGAGCTCCAGTGAGGCCAACTGCACTCCAGGGCAGCCGGCATTATACATGATTGAAAGACCTAGCAGGAAAAAGGGTGGGAAAGCTGTATAATATTGATTATTTTATTTTAACAACAACGAACTCCCGGAGGGAAGAGAGTTACAGAGATTGGGTCATTTAATTTTCCAGGTAATGTGACTGTTACTGCATCACTGCAAATGCTGTGTGTGGTTCTCAACCTTTCCTAGAGAACACGAGGGGGAAAAAAAGTAGCAATGTGTCAGGAGGAAGTTGCTTTCTTACAGAATTTGATGAAGGTAACTACCGTTCTCTGTAATAGAGATCACAGATGATCGTGTTGCTGCAGTTAACACAGAAGTGTGTGATCCTGGGAGAGATCTGTTGTGGCCAGGGCTCTGTAGGAGGTTTAAAAATTGACTTTTGTAAACAGAATTACTGCAGAAATTCATAGGAGTCTGGCATAGGTGAGTACTACAATGCCAGATCTCTTAGTAAATAAATATTGTGCCAAAATGGTTAAAATGCTGCAGCTTTCAGAGCACTTTACTGTCTTGCACCACTCGGTGACATTTACACCTTTTCAGGGAAACTGTTATAACACTGGTGAGGGAAAGGAGGACCTTGATGTAACAGCCTTTGAAACTCAGTTTGTGAATGAGGATGTGGTGTGAAGTGACCTGATAGTCGCATGCTGAAATACACCAGTCGCCTTCTACGTTTTATCAATTTTCCTGTTTCCTGAAGAAAATTAGCTATTAAAAATATTAATATATGATTGAAATGACAGAAACATTGCCTTTGATTTAAAGGCTGTGCATATGAATTGAATAGAAGTAAAAATGTTTCATCCCTAACAAGATCTGACACAGGAATCTTCAAAAGCCTCGATTCCAGCAGTGCTCAGAGTTGCTTCCTTTGCTGTTTTGTTGCCAAATCATTTTGACAACGTGAGGAACAGCGCCTAAACACTACTATATGGCAGAGAGCCAAATTACTAAGCTGTATGAGCCACTTCAGTAGTCTGAGTAATGCAAAGGCACAGCACCCTGAAAAGCAGCTGGAAATTTATGATCAATTGTAGGTGTAAAGGTGCATCTCAACACATCCTCAGTTCTTAGCGATTTGTAAAAGGTGGTAATTTCAGATGCTACTACAAAATGCTGTTACTGGTGCTGCTGGGAGGCTGGGAGTGCAAGGTACCACTTTCCTGCCTCTTGTACACCTCTGTAAGGGCTCTCAAGGCAATGTGCTCGTCTTCTGTGGGTGTTATAGGAGGCATGGGTTTGAATGACACAAAGTGTGGAACTCCTAATTCTTTTTGTTTTGCAATTTCCTCCCATACTTGTAGCAACAGCAGTTTTATCTGAGTTGTATTTGAGGAGAGAATAAGATTTGGGCACAGGTCACACAGTACATCTCTAATTTAGGCCAAATTCTAGCCAAGTGAAACAACAGCAGTGGGGAGCAGTGAGGATTTCACTCGGGTTATGGTATATCCTGGATTCTGGAGGATGTGTGCATTTGGGTTTGCCAGCGTGTTTTTTGATGCCAGGCCTATCTTTAGGTAGCACAGACACGATGGCAGCTCAGGTTTTCCAAGTCCCAAGGCGAGAGATGTTTAGCACAAGTAAATCAGTGTGGCTGCCCCTGTGGTAAGGCCACAGCTTGGCACATCTCAGTGTGAGCAAAGACAAAGGCACTGAGTGTCAGGTGTGAGGGCTGGGCCGATGGGACACAGCTCTGTCGAAGTGCAGTGAGAACAGCACTGAGGCTGGCGTAACACCAAACCCTTTATGCGCTGGGCAGGTCAACTGGAAAAAGACCTTTTGCTGGTATCGCTTTTTTTCCAGTTGAGGACCTGGTTTAAGCTGTCCTGGCAGACATCTTTCACTGGGATTAACTGTGCATCCATTAAGAGGTTTGCTAACTCAGCCTTACTAACACCACTGAAGAGCAGTCATTTTAAATCCAGGGCTCTCGGATAGTGGCATCCTTCTGCTCCTCAGCATGGCTGCCTGCTTCGAGGTGCTGCTGATGGGAGGGTATTGCAAGCCAGCAGCATGTCTTCAGGCATGGCTGCTGCTACTTTATTTCAGGCCTTGTGAAGCTACCTGAGCATTTTCAGATGGGCAGGCGTGTAAGGAAAGAAGTCTGGCTGTGGTATCTCTGAGATCTTAAGATCTAATTTATCTTTGTCACCTGGGTAAATTAGCCCACACAGAGCTCTGCACCATCATGTCATTTATTGATTCCTGCCTAGTGAAAATCTCCCTCTACAGGTCTGCATTGTGGAAGGTATCTGTACTGTGGTACAATATGATGAGAAGGCAAAAGTCCCTCTGAATAGCAGGGCAGAAGAAGGAGGTATTAACAGGGTTGAAAGTACACAGGAATTTGGATTTTGCAATTCTAAATCTCCATCTTTCCAATTTTGTATTTCACCCTCCCACCAAGCCTCATTCTTACTTCACACAAAGTACTATGCTTTCAATTTTTTTATTACAAGAAAAGTAAATTGTAAATTCAAGCTCTCAAGTTTACAATGAACAAAAAGACTCCTTAGAAACTTTGGCTGCTTTGATCAAAAAGGGGTAACACTCCTGCTGCTAATGGTTGTTAATAATTCACAAACAAGATTTAAAATGAGTATAACATAAAGGAAAACTGCTATTGCTAGAAGCTCTGAGCTGTTGTAGCTTTGATGATGCTCCTTAAGCTGTTGTAGCTTTGATGATGCTCCTTGCTGACACTGAGTGGTGCAATTACCACATGCTGATGAAGGAGAGCTGCCATTACCATGTTTTCTGAGTCAACTGCTGAGATATTTTTTTAGTTGGCATTGGTATTTATTTATGTGCTCATTATAGGTAAATTTTATAAAGTGCTTCCCCAGTATTTGTAACAGAATACTAGAGAGAGACCTAGATATTCCTCCTTTTTTTCCCCTACCATAAAAATTGTTGCTTTGTGTTAAATCCCTACTGTGAGCAGTAGTCTGTACTTCCAACTTAGCTGAAATCACTGTGAGAGTCAGTGGGGGGCTCTGTGTAAGAAAAATTGTAGCACAGAGTGCTAGAGGCCTTGAGAAATTTTGTATGAAATCGTTTTGCCCTTTATCATGGGGGATGTTAATTTGTTTATTTTTGCAAGCCCAGTGGTAAAAGTGGGGATAATTAACCTTTTTGTCCTAGATTTACCAAGGACTCAGGACTGTTTGGGGAAGGACCCAAGACGTTATTTTTATTTAATAGTGTGATTGCCATGATTGGCAGTGTAAAAAGCAGCTTGAGTGTCTGCTCGTACACCTGTGCATGTATTCTTTTGTCATTTCAACATCTTGTGATTTTTTTTCTCTTGCTTTTCTGATAGAAATATTTAAAGATTTTTCTGAGTTCAGGAGCAAATTGTTTAGAAAATTTGGTGCTAAAATGGGTTCATCTATTTTCAAGAATGAAGTGACAGGAAGGGGGACATATTTTTACCCTTTCATCAAATGACTGTCTAAACAGTGAGTTTGGAGGTGATTGACAACAGAGGCCAGGCACGTGGCTTGTTTGCCATGGAGTGTGTAGATAAGGTCTAGGAAGGAGCTGAACAGTTCACGTTTTTCATGGAGAAAAACCAACAAAACAAAAAAACCCTACCCCAACCAGACCAGAAAAACTCTCCCTGCCATGCAAAAGTACTTAATTTTTTTTTAAACCATCAAAATATGTTCACAGAATATTAGAGTTACAGTAACACTGAAAAAAAGACAGGAAATAACCAAGCAATCTTCTGTATCCTTCTGTAGACAGGTATGTATAACACGTTCTTTCATGTTATGATCAGGTTTTTTCAAATGTTTTTAAGACCTCACTTGTTTCAGTGATACTATCTGTCAGTGCAGTGTGAGGCTGTGAATGATACGAGATCCAAAGTATCCCACCCCACCAGCTGACGGCATCCAGTGATCAGGGCTCAGCTTAATAAGTCCCATGAGACTGGACAAACTTTAGTCCTTGGTCACTGGTGCCACACCTGCCCACACATGATGTCTCATGTCAAATCCCACTCCTCTCATAGAGTTCCACTCGTCAGTGCTTGTCAGCTCTGTGATCTCCAGACACAGCAAAAAAAGCAGTTGTCTTACCAGGCCTAAAAAGAAAACTAAAGATGCACACATTTGCTGAGGTTTCAGGAATACTCTTGTAGTTTTTATTTGTATACATATACATGTGTGTGTACAGGTGTAGGCCTTGTCAGGGACATGTTTGGTCCATTGGATGACAAGCAGACCCCAGTGGTCCTGGCTGCTTTGCTCAGAACCAGAGGTACAGACTCCACTCCAGGTAGCAGATTTTTAGAAACAGCTGGAGGAGGTTGAGTTGTCCTGTCTGCTTTTGTCATTTCAGCATGTGAAGGATGGGCAAATCTGATTATAAATGGCTCTACATTTTCTAGAAGAGATAGGACAGCATAGGTTGAGTAGATAAGGTATCAAATACCAGGGTGGTGACTCACCTCACCAACTGCATGTTGCTGATGGCCTCACACCTTGTGAATTTTTTTAATTTATTTTTTTGTGTCTGACCACGCATTTGTCATGTTGACAGGCAATGGCCAGCAGAGAACACCAGCTACTATTATGGGGTCACTGAGGCTTAAGAGAAAATGTAGAAAATAGCAATAAATATGAAACTGCTGGTCTGTCTCTAAACACATAGCAGGATAAATGGTCGTTGTGAATATGTTTGCACGTAGAAATACAGCTATTCTGTTGGTGTTAAGTAACTTCAGCTTCAAAGAAGAGCTTAAGGCAAAAAGATATGTTTCATTATAGATGAGGAGGAAATAGGTGTTCAAAGGATGTTGGCTATCCTTGAACTGAGCATTCTGACTCAGAGGAAATGTAGATGTATAGAGAGGAGCACAGAGAAGATGGAAGCTATTCCTCTACCTGGATTTAGTAACACTTCCTATTATGAAAACATGCCCAACTATTTGTTTTCAGAAGATTTCAAATGCCCTGTTAGTGTATAGTGGAAACATGTCAGAGTCAAGGATTTTCCCTGGGTGTGCTCTGAAAGAGCTTGTGAAATGTGAGAAACACTCAGAAAATAGCTTTTTGGGAAGGGAAGTTATGTGAGGACCATCCACCACGCTTAGTCTAAAGGAGAGGTGAAGATGATGTTTTCTGGAAAATTTAGAGGTATCTATGTCTTGGTCTGGCAGAGGACAGTGTTGTAAAGGAATCACTCAAATCTTCACTGTGTCTTAGAAGGATAAATCTAAATTTTCTCGTTTGAAGAAGGGTGTAAGCAGTATTTCGAGGTGGGCAAAAGTAGGTTGCAGTGATAGAAACAGCCGCCAGCAAATGTAAAGCCAATGTGTAAGGGTAACCCTAAAAATTGAAGGTGTTATGGGAGATGACAGTAAAGAGTTTTCATTATGATTGAATATTAATTAGCGACATGGCTATTAACGATGACAGTAATTAACAGAGGAAGGAAAGACTTGTCATTGTCCCAAGGGTGAGTAATCAGTCTTGGCAGGTGATAAATAATGGTTCAGCAAACTCAGCAGAAAGATAATCTGTCTGCCTCAGGACAACTGGAGAACAGCTACAACATCTTCCAGGCTCTTGGCAACATTCAGGAATGACTTCATGTTTTTAACAGAGACAAATTAAAATTCCTGATCTCAAGTGCTGCTTATACTCTGGAGTGGCTGATAAGAGGAGTTCTGGTTGAGTCAGTGCCTTCAGTTTACTTACCCCTTTAAACCTTTCCTGCCCATTTAAACCTTTCTTATGAGGGGTGAGAAAGACGGGGGAACCAGCTTTCAGCAGTACTTGAATTTTTCATTGTCGTTTGATGGAGATTGAATAGATTCCTCAGAAGTGTCCTAGAGCTGGGGACATGATCATTCTATGTAAAAATGGAGTGGGACTTAATCCTGCACTAAGTATTCCTGTACATCTGGAAAGGGGTCGTGCAGAAAGCTCCTGTGAGCAAAGCGAGGCAATACTGTAGATGATTGTCAGGTATCAGCTCTCAAGTCACTTGGCAATACAATGCCTAAGAGATCACTGCAAGCCTGTAACCAGAGACCAAAATCAGGAGAAACAGTGGATTTTTTTGTTTGGGAGATGAACTGAAAAGCCAAGAAATATTCTGGTTTCACTTGAACCAAGACAGCATTTTGGGAGGTTTTGTTTCTAACAATACAGAAGCACTTCAGTTTGAATCTTCTTGAATTAGCTTTCTAACCATAAATGTTGTGCTCTGTCTTCAAAATATTTTTGTTTTGTAAAAGGTAAAAGGGAACATCCATGTTTATAAAATAGAATATTTTATTAACAAGCTTGTCAAAACAACATGGCTCTGAACATATTCCCCATATGTTATTCAGCTAGCAGTGTTCACTAGATGCCTTCTCATTTAGCAGATAGTTTTGGACCCCTCGTGCTTATTTTTCTGAATAAATTTATTGTTCACAAAAAATGACATGACCTCAGGATGTGTCTGGCAAGGTGGTTTCAGTAGAGAAAACAAAGTGCTGGCACCATTGCCATAGGCGTTGGTTTGCTGTTCTGCAAGGTACTGCCTGCAGTTTTGGTGAGCTCAGTGCAAAGAAGTTGGTTTAAATTTGAGAAGTTGCTGAATGGTAAAGTATAGGGAGAGATCACCTTAAGAGGACATAGGAAGAGTTGGGTTGGTTTAATGAGGTGGAGGCGGGGAGACAAAGTGTCAGCCCTCTAAAGAAACACTCAGGAGAAACTGTCAAGGAAGAAGAATCATTATTTTCCTTCAATGATAATACAGTTATAAAATGCATATAAATTGCACATTAACAAACTTAGGTTGCGAAGTTACAAGAAGAGTTCAATCTATCAAAAAAAAATTCCGGAATAACTTTCCAAATAGGATAGTGGCAACTGAAATTGCTCCTAGGTGAAGTTGGGAGGTGTGGAGAGAATGACCGTACTGCTGAGAATACAAGATTGTGAGATTGGTCCTTCAGTATCTGGTTCACTGATACCTTCAAGGCAGGTTGAGAGAATGCCCAGCTGCTGCTTGTTGGTCACATCTGTTTGCCCAGTATTTAAGTGAAATTAGATGCTTCCCTGATCTTCAGGAGCTCTGCTGGATTGCCTGCAGGGGACAGGTATGTTGTTTCACCTGCCTTGGGTGGGGGATGAGGGAGGTCAGGTCCGTATTGCTGCCTGCTGCTGAAGCCTGGCTGAAGAGGGTTTACTGGTGCTCCTTGTAGTGTTGTGGGTCTGCTCCCATTGTCAGGGGAGTGGTGGCTGCTGTCCCCCTCTGTGTGGGGTAGAGCTCATGTTTCTAATGGGAATTTCACCTGTATGGGAGAGTCAGACCTGCAGGTAATTGCAGGGACCTGGGGCATTAGTAGTGCTGTTGTCTCTCTGTGGCACATCATGACTCCTGACCTTTATTATATTTAAGGTTTGCTGAGGGCATGGGGATGGTCTGGGCCAGTGGCAAACAAAATGTTCTTCTGGAACAACCATCGTGGTTATGTTGCTCCTTGAGGTCCCATCCATGTCTGAGCTCAGAAGTGCTCCACACAAATAAGACCCTGTGGGATTTGTTGAGTAAGCCTGAACCGGGTTGGATAGGGCTTTGAGCAGCCTAGTCTAGTGGGTGGCATCCCTGCCTATGGCAGGGGAGTTGGAACAGAATATATTTAGGGTGCCTTCCAGCCCAAGGTATGATTCTATGAAGTGTTACTGGGGCTATTAGTCTACTGTATGTGAATGCAAATATTTCTCCAGAAATTGACTGTATGCTGAGAAGGGCTTGGGGTTATGTCTGCGTCCAGACATGGCATTGTTAGGTTGTGCTGAATGCAGTTGTAACTTAGTATGGACTTGCTAAATTGCCTCCAAGTGTCTTTGCTGGTTGCCTTTGACTTTGGACAACTCCAGTTAGCTGACTTGTACACACCATTATGTTTAATTTTAAGCTTAACTTTCTGAGTATGTGATTTAACAAAATTTTGCTGCCATGCCACAATGTATTTTGGTAACAGGCCTTAGTTTCTACTGAACAGTGACAAGTTTTCCACTTCTGTGATCTCCATGCAGGCAACAGAGGTTGTATACATACAAAGGATCAATCATAGAGAATTTGATGTTCTTTATAAGATAGGAACGACTTTCATTATACTTGATGTGCCCTGAAAACCTTATGAACTTCCTGATGGACCTTAAAGGCTCACTCCTCCTGGCCACCATTCAGTTTGTGTGATCACCACCAGGTGACTGCTCACAGGAGCTGTGGTTACAGGCACTCTGAATACTATCTCCAAGACATTGCTTCTTTGCAATAAGCAAGGCCTTCCTCTGACTGTTTTAGACTGATGTTTCAGTTCTATACATCTACACATTACAGGTGTGAGGTGCCAGTAAATGCTCCTTTATCTTCTTGCTAACTAGTGCTTGGAGAAGCTTAACTCTGTATGCTGAGGTGAGAGGGAAGAAAATGGGAGAGAACAGGTACATGGAACCATTAGACTAATATCTGATTTACGGTATATCAAGTCTCCTATTGCACAGAAGGCTCCATGGGACTTAGTGCCTGTCAGTAACCATGTAACTGCAGTGTGGCACAAGAAAGAAAAACATTCTGAAATCTCAGTGGAAATAAAAAGCAAAATGGAATAAAGTTCATGTCGGTTCTATTGTATCTATCTCAATGTTCTCTCTCTCTAGGGAGCTCAAACCCTGTGGTCTTGGTGTCTAATGCTTTCTTAAATTTTTGTTTGTTTGTTTGTTAAGGTTCTGATATTGTGCAGTGGCTTATGAAGAACCTCAGCATTGAGGATGCAGGTAAGGTGACCACAGGTGGGGAGAAACAGGCGCTCCATCTGTATTGTGTGTGCCATTAGACAGCAAATACTATATTGCTGCAGTCTAAAATGCCAGTAAAAGAACAGGGTTGATTTAAGCATTGGAGGGAGGGAGGAGGAAAAGAGTTAAGAGTTAACATCTTAATTAAGTCTAATGCCTTATACTGCAACACACTGAAATACCATTGCAGGAGTTTCAGCCTGACTGTGAAACTGTTGCTACCTACAGAAGACTGATTGATTTTAGTTTTGTTTCTAGAAAAAAGTTGGTGGATGTGGATGGTTAAGCAGGCAAATGCAGTGTCAGGTTTTCATGGTGTGAAGAAAGATAGCCACAACTGACAGGACACAGTGTCTGTGTCATTCTTGGCCAGGGTCATAGAATCTGGTAATGGTTTTTAATTTATCAAAAAGAGCAAATAGATAAATCAGCAGATAGATAAATGCATAATCAGCTGTAAAGAGTGATCAGTGCATGGGCACAGTCCAAATAGTTCACTCTTCAGAGAAACCAAAATCATTTAGGCAAGTGAAAACCTGTTGAGAAAAGGGGAAGAAAAGATCTGCAGTTGCAGAAGTTTCTTTTCCTTTTCAGGAAAGGGAAAAAATCCAGAAT
>QWTY01029496.1:4702-25692 GCA_008033365.1 Pseudorectes ferrugineus | reverse complement strand
TTGTTTGGTTTTTTGGGTTTGTTTTTTTTTTTTTTGGTTGGGGCTTTTTTAAGAACTTGCTCTTCTTTGCATGGTTCTGTTCTTTGACTGTTGAATGATTTAGCCATTGCACTGAAGTTTGAGCTGTGTGAGTGTGAACTTAAAAATGCTGTTTAAAGAGTTTAGACATTTTTTTTCAATGCATGATCACATGCATGTTTTATGTTCTCCCCCCTTTTTTTTGGCTTTGCAAATTTTAATGGATTATGCCTGAAGCATAGTTTGGACATATACTGTATGAAATACATTTGGTAATGCCAGTACATAGTATTTATTCAATTTGATCAAAATTGCATGTGATAACTTGCTTTCAAGTTACATTACTTTGATAGCAAACAAAAAATTCCTTCTCAACTAATAACTCTGATATAAATTACTAAAAGTCAATAAAAATACTTTAATTTTGAAAGGGAACACCCCTGCCCAACATTTAGCAAGGTGGGATATTATTTTGTACTCAAACTTGCTTTAATTTTGAGTACATTTTAACATTAAGAGATTAATGTTAACATTTCAGAGAAATGACATTAAAAAGTTTGTAGAATAGAAAGCCTACCCAAATAATACTGAATTCTGGGTTTAACTCAACTTCTTAAATTTCAGAAAGCCCCTTTAACCAAATAAAACCACTCCACCTCACCTTGGATTAGCTTAGGATGCCACTTTTGTACATATTTGTTTTAATAGGTATTTGTACAGACATGAACTGATTTGGTGTGACAGCAAGGAAAAGAATTTAAAAGATCAGGAATAAACAGTACAGGAACAAACAAAATAAGTCTTCTGTATCAGTAAATTCTCTCATGGTATATTTTAAAGCAAATAAACCATATTCCTAATGCATAATATAGCGCAGAGATTTGCAGAAGCCTTTTAGGGTGTAATGTGAGGTAAGAGAAGTTCTGAAACAGCATTAATATTTAAAACTGAATTATTGCATCATGGGATATATAAAAAGCATCTTAATTCTTGTGGTGTAGTCTTGACAGTTCTTGAATGTTGACTGAATGTTTATACTGGTAGAATTGTGAGTTTGTCTTTGTTACATTCCAGTGTTTCTGCCTCTTGGCATGCTAAAAGCACGGCTTACTTCATTTGCTCCTTACACACTGAAAAAGTGCTGTTAGTGTGCTAAACTACAGAAATAGCCGCTGCTATGTAATGGTGTAGATTTTCTACTTGAATAATTTTGTTGTAGGAACCTCAGGAGGTCAGTGTTTACTGTTTTTATATATGCCTTTTTCCTGTTTTGAGTTTCCCTTTTTGAAGGATTCTGAGAGTGAAAAAAAGCTGCTGATCAACCTAAGTTGGTAACAGAAAGTGTATTTAAAATCCTTATAAATGCATCTTTTTGGCAGTTCAAAATTGCTGTTAAATTAGTCTTAAGTGAAGTTCAATATGAAATTTTTTTCATAACACAGTCAGGAAACAGCTCATTTCGTTTTGGAAAACAGATTAGACTAGTTCATTAATTTAACCAGTGCAAGCAAAAATAATCAATTTTGTATTTTTTTTCCAAAGCTTGATTATTTTCTAAATCAGTGAATATGTATATATTTAAATTGTAAGAAGCTAATTCTTATCCTTTAGTTCATTGCTCCTTGAAGCTTGTACTCAGAAGATCACTTTTAGAAGAATAGGTTAAAATTTGTAATCATTATAATTTTTGAAAGTTATGAAGTAGCATAAATTTTGTAACTAATAATATTGACACACACTGTGATTTATTTTTTTTTAGGACTTTTATGTTAGCATCAGTCTTAATTACTTAAACTGCATATATTGTATGATAGTAAAATGTATATTTTAAAACTTCAAGTGGCTTTCCTCAAGCAAAACTCATTGCTACTTAGAAATATTCAAATACTAGCTTTATCTCAGGTGAATACTCTTGTACCCTTTTTGTTCAGAACACATGCTAATAAAAATGTGTTGTAATTTTATCAGTTTACGTATTTCATTTAGGCAGCTCCTCTTGTCTTAAACTTACTCTAAATTAATCTTCTACTGTGGGACAATAATAAATTTTGCTTCACCTATATTATTCATATTGAATGTATTAACAGATAAGGTGCAAAAACATTCTTCCCTTAAGGAGAATGCATCCATATTCAAACAACTGAAATATTTCTTTAAAAATGCTTTAAATGCAACATTAAATTGGAAATCTTTTGTTTCAGATTTTTTCAAGGAAAGAAGTCGTAACTTAACACTAACTGCTTCCATATACCTCTTTCATGAGGATGATAGATACATAAAGCTTTTATATAGGGTCTAAAGAGTGACTTTTTATCTTAGATAAAGGATAAGCTCTACAGTGAAATGGCAAAACATCCTGCAGTTAATCTCAGATAGTTGCTGATGTAGTTTGCACACATATTTGTTACAATATTGCATAACCTCACCTTAAATAAATAAAGCTCGTTCAGGACCTATATATTTCACTCACCTATGCATTCTCCAGGATGATTTGCATCCATCAGTCTTCTATGTATTCTCCAGTAGAAACTGCGTTTTGTCTGCCACTGATGCTTGCTCTTTGCACTTAATGGTTGGAGCAAGCCAGTTTTAGTTTATTGTTTTAAATGGGGAACTGAGGCAAGTACTCTTCTTGCTTGCCTTGTATATTCTGCTACAATAGTGATACTCGCTCGCTTGAATGTACTTACTTGAGGGAAGTTTGAAATGGCTCTATAGGATGAATCCCTGTGTGGTGTTACAGTATGCTTTAAGTAAGCCAAATCCACATCTCAAAGAATTCAGCGCTTACAGTATAGTATCATTTTTCTATAAGCTTGTTCTGTTGTGCTACTTTGCTTTAGCTATCTATTTCCTTATTTCGGGTGAGCAACAAAATTAAGAAGGTTTGGGTGTTTTTTGTGAGGACAGCAATGAGAATAAAAATATTGGTATAAGGAGGTTTATTTGGCTGTTGAAATCTGCAGTGTAGTATCTTTTTTCGTGGAAAGAGATAGATAGTTATGTTGTACATTGTCTGACTTAGTGGTACTAGACACTTCTGAAATTTTAAATTGGATGAAATACACAAAATAGTTTTAAATGAAAGGTGACTGAATCTTTCTGCTGACAACTTAGGTTGTATAAGTTTTGCTTGAAAGCTTTAAATCTTATGTTTCTGTATCTGCCACAATGTTGGAATGTTTCCTTCAAACATATCCTCCTGCAACCTCTCAAACTGTACTAAATTGAGTGATACTTCTTGAAGTCTGCCTATGTGCTAACAGAACTTCATTTTAAATAGAATATGGTTTTAATTTTTGATAAGCTGCTGAATTTTAAAGAGTTTTTGGGGCCACCAAATATTTTGGATCATGCAGAGAATATATATTGTACTGTAGTAATTTTGTATTTACATTTGTATGATGTGACATAATAGATGTGAATGTTAATCACTGCTTGACTATGTTAATAAAGTTGTTTAAATATAGATGTTGCATTCCAATTTTTGACAGATGATTAAAATTTATTGTTCAATTTATGTTTTGCCTGACCCAGTAGTGCACTCTTCTGATTTACACATGTAGGTACTAGAGTCTCTGAAATAAGGATTTTCATTTTATCTGAAAGAGAATGGTCTTTGGATAAGTTAATGTTAGTTTAGTTTAGATACTTCATGCTGCTTGAGGGCAGATCAATTTAGAAAAGGAGGTTTAGGTGGCTTGAACTTAAAACCTGTTGGGTGATAACTGGTAACTACTTTACTACTGAGAAATGTTACAGTAACTATGTTTCTTGAAACAATTGATACTTGCTAAGTCTGACCAAATGGAAAAGGAGAAAAAAAATTTGTACTTACTCCCTGGGCTATCAATAATGTGAATAATTAAACAATGAGTAAACTAGAAATAAATTAAAATTATTCAAGACCTTGAACCAAAATTTGCAGTCATCTTAGTCTAATTTTATCTAGCTTTCATGGGATCATGGTAATACAAACTATTTAAAGAGGTGTCCTTACAGAACTTTAGAAACAGGAGTCTCTAAAATGAAAATATGAAACGACAGTTTCTTTCAATCTACTCATATTGATTTGAACATTTTATGTTCACTCCCAATCTTTAACAGTTGGTCAATAGCATGTAGACAACTTAGACCATATGTCTCGCACAGATTGCTTATCTGTTGAACATTTTCTTGAACTTAGTCATTACACTTATATATTGAACATTTTATTGAACTTAGTCATTACACTATATAAGCAATCTGTGCGAGACGTATGTCGTGGTCTAAGTTGTCTACATGCTATTGACCAACTGTTAAATATAGCAATAAAATGCACAGATATAAATACTTACTATAATGAAATTTATGGTAGAAACTAATTGCTCCGTACTCGCCTGAAACTGCTTAATGAAGGATTTTGATTTCCAGAAACGAGAGAAGGCCATGGAACAGCAGTGTAGAGACAAGCTGGTTAGCAGAGATACCAGTTCCTGGTGGCTGAACACATCAGTGGTTGTGTGGGAGGGGATTGGGGAAGTTTTGTTTTCTTTCAAATAGCCATTCCCACTCACCTTATGTTCTGACAGCATACTGCTGTCAGTAGTTTTGTTCAAGTCTCCTGCTATCAGCTCAAAGCCTGATTTTAAGCTGTGTCCTCTAATTTTGAGTCTGAGGTTAATTACTACCTGTATTTAAAAACATTAAAAGGGTGAAGTACATTTTGAGTAAGTGAAATGAATGTTACTGCAAAGCTTGTGGAATGGTGCAAGGATTTGAACTTTCATTGTACATCATGGTACTTACTTAAAATAAAGACATTTAAAGTTGCACTTGAATGAAGAAGGATTTCAGTAGGCATAGAGGGTGTATAAAATAATTTATGAATGTTAAGTGGTCACTGAGTAGTTGTTGGTAGCTTTTGTTATCCCAAAATGACTCACAATGAAACATACTGCATATATAAAGGCCTGATCTTTCACAAGCATTTACCCTTGTTCTGCATAAAATGAGCAGTATAGACTATTGAAACCTCCCAAAAGACATCCAAGTGTTAATCTGGATAATGACAGACTTAAAATGAAGTTGTTTCCAATAATCCATCCAATTTAAGGAAAACAGATGTAATTATGCTGCAGACGTACTAATACATAGGTGTATAAGTGAAAGCATATAAGGAATTACTTTGAGTCACAGTTTTTCACGAGTTTTTTTGTGACATCAGCTCTTTGTCTACCAGACTTCAATTTGAACTGTAAAAATTAAAATGGAGGTATTTATATATATACATATATCTTTATCTATAGATACAGGCATAAATATATGTCTTCAGGTATAAGTATTACTTTTCAAATCTTATTTTATAATTTTGAAATATGTGGAAATATATATTTCCATACTTCAAAATATATTAAAAATGGAAATAAAATGTTGAACTGTTATACCCACAGTTTTACCCATTTTTTCCGTTTCTTAGTGGCCCTTGGCAACGTGAATGGTTATAAATTTCCTGTATTAAATATACAGGGGAACTCAAAGTCTTCCTGTGTTTACAGCACACAGGTTAATTTGGGTGCATAACTACTTCAGTGTTACTGTAACTTATGCCAATATTTTTAAATTTTCCATTATTTCTCTCTGCACCCCCTATGCGTAATAGAAATGCTAAATAGAATTTTGTTTCTGTGATAAAGTACACAAATAGAAGTGAGGTTTATTTACTTGTCCTTTTACCCTGGAATTACTGTTAAGGAATGTCTTTACAGGGTAGTGTGTATTTAATTTACAGTTTTCTCAAGCTATCTTTTATCTTTACATTTATGTTGACTTATTGAGAGGATTCTGTGACTTACAGGTATAGAAACTAAAGGGTTCTGTAGTTTGAAAACTCAAAGCATAGTGGAAGACACCATTAGAAAAGGGATTTTGCTTTTAAACTAAACCACAAAAAAAAAAATGCAAAATTGTTTTACATCTTAATTTTAATGTGGTATTTTTCTTCCTAGAAACACATCTTTCAGTGTCTTCTTTTAATAAAATCATCTCAGAAGGAAGTTTTGAGTCATCTTACATGGTGGGCGGTTTTTTCTCCTTAACATATTGATGGTCATTGTCTTGCATATATGTTTTTCATTCTGAAATGTATGTGCTCAAATAAACATTTTGGAATCATGTGTATAAACAAATACACCTTTTCCTTCTAGCTTTGGAAGATCAGATGAACCACATGACAAACTAAAAATTCAAGCATTCATTTTTTTAAATTCTTTACATACCTTAGCATAAGGCAGTAAGATAGTTGCATCACTTTCTCTGGTACTCTGCCATAGGAATATGTAGCCAATTTTAGTTTTGTTTATCTCCATCCTTCTTATCAAGACCTTGCACACCAAAACTGTTGTTATCCTTGGGCCAAAACCAGATGGAAGCCAGCTGGAACCTTAGACCAGACCATAGCTCTCATTGTGTTGCAAGCATTCACTCAGTCAGGTAACTGTTTCTAATTCCATAAAAAGGCAGCGTTTAACACAGACAATTGCCTGTAACAAATGTAACAATTCAGAGTTTAGTTATTCTAATTAAGACCCATAGGCATCTTGGCTACTTTTGTACCTTTAAAACAAACAAACAAACAATACCACAGAAAAAAAACCAAAACAAAACCACAACAAAAACCTCAGATGTCTTCTACGTGAGCAGACAGCAGGCCTTCCAAATTGTTACTGCACGTCTTCAGAAGGAATTAGGCTTTAAGTGTTTTATTGAAGTGACAAGGACACTGAAGTTCACGTTTCTTCTGTTTGCTAAAGCTGGTGGCTGCCATTAGTAGGCACTAGTGTGTCAATCTATGGATGTTAAGAATCAAAGGTAAGAATCGTTTTTGCATAGCATTACTTTTGCCCAAATGCAAGCCATTTGCTGACCATCCTGTTCATACTGACATTCTGATTTTTAATGTTCAGTCCTAATTAAGGATTTGTATAGCCAAGTCGTTTTACTTCTTTCACAATATTTCAATAGCTACTTCTTACCTAGACACCTAAAATACCTGTCTAGACCAATATCTTTCATTATTTCATTTACTGTCTTGCATGAACTCAATCCCAAGCAGTTGCTCTTCCGTTAGTGTAATAATACTTAACAGCTGTCTTTGTTTTATTAAGAACACAGGCACCATCTATTCTTACACTGTCCTAAGAATACTTTCTTGAGATACCGCATAATCTTGCTAGCTTGGCTTCACACCCTTCTATCACCAATTACCTTTTCTGTTGTATATTATAACAAGAGTGGAGAAGATCTTTGTGATCAGAACACCACCACAGTAGGTGGTGTACTATGGAGCACTTTGGTACTAAGTAGTTATACAGTCAGAGCTTGCTCTTCTAAACACCTCATGTTTCTTCACTTTTCATTGAATTTCAGTGTATTAAATACTTCAGTCTTTTTTTTTTAATTTAGGTTATTTTTATTAGTTGACTGCAAATAAGCTGCTGCTCCAAGTTCATTGATTGACATATTTGCAGGTAAGTACCTAAAGCATGTATGTAATACTAAATATATTAATGTGTCAAGAGTATGAATTCAACTAACGATTGAATGTACTCAGTAGGATACAGCAGCATAAGAATTTATCCTGTTATTTCCCCTTCTTACATAGAATATAGATTAAAAACTTCAGTATGGTGTTACTGTAGTAATGCACCTCCTGAATATATTAGAAATCTCCCAGAATTTTTCCTGCAGGACTGAGATGTGACAAGAAGTCAAAACAGAATCTACAACCATTCAACTATTCTGGTTTGTTTTTACTGATGTTTACTAACACTTCCTGAGCCTTCCATTTGATTGATGGTTGATTTGATGAGACATGCTTTTGGCAGAAGAGTTATAAAGGTGGACCATTAACACCAGATGACTCACTGTGAAACAATGCTGTTGGCTTCATAATTTAAGTAATTGAATTAATGAATGGGATTCAATCAAGCTTGGTGTCCAGATCAGTAGAAGCGTGCATTTAACTATGCAGTGCGTCAGATGATGCAGCCTAATGGAATACATAATTCCAGGGATGTAGAAAACAGTGCCATTAAAGTTGCTGCAAATCTTCAACAGAACACATTTATTATTCCTAGCTTTTAAATAACTCTGATGAAATATTGCACCAAGTTTAAAGAAATTCCATTGATCTCTTACTGTAATAACATGGCTATTGACTCTGGACAAGTATTTTTGTTCATCTCATACTTAGAAATAACATTAGAAACACCCATCCTACCCAGAGTGCAATGTAGGCTGTAATCTCGGCAGTGTTCTCTCATCAGACTACATTTTCAGTTTATGCATGTATTTCAGAAAAGGGCTTAGCCTGTATTAAGACTGTGGGAGAATTCCCTTTGAATAAACTGTTTCAAGTTAGCTGTATTTGCTGCTAACTTTATAATCTCTTTTTGCTAGGCAGATTTTTTTCCCCTAAACTTTACCAGCTCTAACCTTCTGCCTGTGGGATTTTATTACACTTTCTGTACCAAAAGGCTGCAAAAAATGTCTAGTAATGCAGGTAATGTGTAGGTCATAAGCAAGTGGATTATTAAACTTCTTAGCTGTGTCTGCAGGTATGCAGGTACCATTGCTTGTTTAGAAAATAATCCTGGCAAGTTTTCAATCCTACAAAGTAACCTGACAGTACTGACCAAACTGAAACAACTCTTGAACAGAACTTAGCTAACAATTCACTCTGTCTTCACTTCTTCCTTTGTTCTCCACCACAGTGGCTTTTTACATCCCGTTCTGCTGCTTGTAGTCTTTCAAATACACCTATAGATTTTCGAGTAGTTCTTTTAGCAAAGACAATAAAGAAAGAAAATGCATTTTTGAAGGCATATTCTCAATGTAGTATATGAAATATGTATATGATATGTAAAATACCTCCATCTGCTTCTTCAGATCCTCTTTAAAGTGTCGTGTTAGAGTATGTATTTTAGCTGAATCTGTTTCTTAACTCTTTTAATTTATAAGGAACTTTAAATGTCAACTAGCTCTTTGGCAATTCATGATGACGTTAAGTTATATAATAACCAGAATTTTTTTGGCAATTGTTTGGATTATTTTTTTTTTAATCTTAAAATTAGTACATTCAATTGTACATTCATGTGTTAAGGATTTTAGTGATAATTGAATATGGTTGTTTTACCTGGAGTTTATAATTCATTTTCAGATGGCTTAGACATAAAACAAATTAACTTAATTGCTGTAGGTAGAAACAAAATACACAATCTTTATTTTTGTTGAAAATAAGTTAATATTAACACTTACAAAACGAGAAGCTGGAAATATGGGAGAATGGGTGCATGGAGATGCAGATAGCAAACTGCACGATCAGGGACACTTTTCTGAAGGAGGCACTGAGCTAAATGCCTCCTTTAACATGTATTCAACCCGTATTAATGTCAAAGAGCATACTTTTTCAAAAACTGGCATTATATTCTGCCATGGGTAACCCAAAATGTTATTGTATTCTGTATCTATCTGTGCCCCAAAATTGTTACAGTCTCTTTAAGACCCTGCGGCTGGAAGATGGAACTGGGGAAGGTGGTACTGTGGGCATTTTTGAAGTCGGCTCTAGCGAGCAGCTCAGCCTCTTTTGCTGCCTAATTTTTGCCTTGCTGAGCTCTTCATTTTTGCTGAGGCAGAGCTCTCACTCTGGCCACTTGGTTTGGCTTTTGCCTTCTTGCTATAGAGCTGAGGCAGTGTGGACAGAGGTTGTTTGGTTTTGGGTTCTCTTTTGGGTTTATTTTTTTCTCATCTCAGAGAGGCTGCAGTTAGTGGTCTTGGGCTGCCTCAGGGCAAATTCCACCAGCAGTGCCTGGCTGAGGAGAGAAGACAAGTCACCCCAGCCCAGCCGCCCTGCTTTGCCTGCCCTGCCATCTCCTACCAAGAGAAAAGTGAAGTCCCCCTATGCGTTCTAGACCTGTGATCCAGAGAAAACCAGTTGGAGGTCCAGCGATCAGGGAGATAAGCAGAGCAGTGAGCAGGGGGAGGACTGGCACCATTTTTCCCTTTGTCCATGGAACCACATGCTCAGCTGTGGAGAGCCATATTGGAGGGGTGGTACCCTGTGAGATCTAGCAATATTGTATCTAGCAGTTATTTACTGTTATTCTTTGCCTGTTGCTGTTCTGATTGTTAGTAAACGGTTACTTTTCACTTCCATCTACTTGTATTCGTTCCTTATTGGTGGAAAAGAGTTGGTTAAGCCTACAAGGGGAAGCAACTCATTCCAGTGTTTCTTCTTAAATTCTCTAAAACCAAGACATATTCATAAAATATAACTAGTGAAGTAGTATAGCTAAGACGTCTCTTTAGTTCTTCATGCCCTTCCAGTGAGGTTTGTTGTGGTGGTTCTTTACCTTACACTCATGTAGATGACTAGAGGAACTGCTTTTTTTAACTATTAAAAAATCAGCAACCCAGAATACTATTTGGATCTTCTATGAACACTGCTGAAAATATGCAAGGAATTCTTGTTTTGTTATACAGGACTCACTGTGTATTTATGGCTTTCAAAACAATGTCCCTTTCTCTCTGCCTCCATTGCACTAGGAGAACAAACGAATGACTGTACTGGGACAAACAAAGAGTCTACCTAACCTGTCTTTAGCAGCCAATACCTAGGGAAGAAGATAAGATTAAAGAATTATAAATGATACCATTGCAAAGTATTCTCAAAGACTTCACTAACATGCAGATCAGGGACTTCCAGAATAAGGGACATTGCCTCTGCATTTAGTAATCCACTATGGATTTCTCTATGTAGAAAAATCTAGAAATGTAACTATTAATCCTGATCATCATCCATATCAAAGCGGTTTTCTGTGTAACTGTACCTATGTTGGAGCATGCCTCAACATTAAGATTGTGCATTTCACTCAAATTTATGTGGAAAGCTGTTAAAAACCTGAGAATGGGTTTGATATTTCTGTCATGGTAGTTTGCTGAAGAACTGCAGCAGTTGCTTCACATCTAAATGTAGCAGCACATAAGGGAGAACTATATAGCTTTGAAAATATGGAAAATGGGAACTTTTCTATGAAATGTAGATGTGAACCTGAGACTCCTTCCATCACAGCATAGTATCTGACCCTGCGAAAGGTGTATTTCTATCTGCTATGGAATAGGAAGCTTCAGCTCTGCTCATGCAGCGTTTATCTTCTGTTTGTCCTGGTGTACATCCTTACAGATTGCAATGCACACTGCAAAAATACTATAATCATGTCTTTTTTTTCAGATCAGATAATGATGCAGACTGCTTACTTATATTAAGTAAAAAGAAGAACAAAGAAGTTTTCTTCAAATGTAGTCCTATAGCAAGCTATTACTGTTTAAAATGACAGTACACATGCTCCTCTTATCCAAAGAGAAACATCCAGATATAACAGTCTTGGGACTTTTAAAGAAATTTGTGCTATGAAAATGATACAGAAGTTTTCTCTGCACTGGCAAGTTATCAAGCTTGGCATACACTGGAACTTTGGGAGAACATTGCCAGAAAGAAAGGAACTTCTAAACTCACCATGGAGCTACAGAAGTGATGGACTAAAGCTACAGCCATTTACCAATAATTGTAATACCATTTCAGAATGATACTGTTCATCTTCCATGAAAGTATCTCTAGTAGGGGTAGATGACGTTCTATAGATGTGTAAACTTCTGAACTACATTTTTCTTAATGATTTTCTTTCATGGAAGTCTTTACTCAGCATAAATTTAATACAAGTTGGTGAATTCATCAATTTCTTAGTGATGACTTCAATGTTCTTCTCTATGCCTTACCTAATAACATACAGAACAAAGTACAAAAACCATTAGTGTCAAGTTGAAGGCAGGTGAGGTTTTTCACACCAGAACTAATACAGTTTCCATAAGGGGGAAGGGAGCCCCCTGAAGGTGAGGTTTTTCACACCAGAACTAATACAGTTTCCATAAGGGGGAAGGGAGCCCCTTGAACACCCAGCTGAGAATATCAGCTTCTTACTTTTTCTGGTTTGAATAGAACTTTGTGCTGACAAAACAATGGGTCAAGTTCGGATAAAGCACTCACCGCATGATTGCATTTGACAATGAGCTGCAGCCCTTCACATTGCTGTTTAGACCTGGCCCTCTATTTTTAGTCAATGATGAAAACCTAACTGCTATCTTGGGCAAGGAATCACCCTATTAAGGTAGAACAGAAACTCTTTGGAGTCCCAGAAAGAGTCCAGTGGTGCTGACTCTGCCACAAAGACACACTCTCTCTCTCTCTCTCTCTCTCTCTCTCTCTCTCCACACATATATACATATATATGTGTGTGTAAATATATGTATATCTATATGGAAAAGGAGCTCTCCAGGTACAGACTGGCCACAGGTGGCACTTGAGTGGCCCTGTGTTCTGGAGCAATAATTGGTATCACCCCGCTGGCTAATATTCTATATTGAGTCAATGAAGGGTCTACAGACTGAACCGTCACTTAAGAAGGTGAAGATCTGAATTAATCAGTTTCTCCAGACACTTTGGCTTTAGATGAGGTGCATCTTTATTAGGAGCATGCCACTGGAACTGTAAAATCCTGTGGGACAATGCTGTTAGGAGGGCAGACTATGCTTTATCAGCAACATTCCCTGCAGGACTAGTCATCATCACCTGCTTTTAAGGACCTTACCCTACTTGGCTGGAATGAGACTTAGTTGTGAAGCCACTTCACAGAATCAGAATATTTTGAGTTGGAAGGGACCCACAAGGATCATCGAGTCCAATCCTTAGCCCCGCAAAGGACATCCCCAAGAATCGCATCGTGTCCCCGAGAGCGTTGTCCAAGTGCTTCTTGAACTCTGTCAGGCTTGGTGCTCTGACGACTTCCCTGGGGAGCCGGTTCCAGTGCCCACCCACCCTCTGGGTGAAGAACCTTCAAACAGCACGAAAGTCCTCTCCTCCGTGCACGGTGGCAGTGAGCATGGCCGTTCCCCGGCGGTCACTGATGCGTCACAGGGGTTTCACCCGAGGTTTCCGAGCCCGCCCTCTGCAGCCGCGCTCGCAGCGCTGCGGAGCACCGGCTCCCGCTGTCCCCGCCAGAGGGCGCGCGCCGCCCCCGGCGCTGCCGGGCCTGCGCAGCAGCGGCGGCGGCCGAGCGCAGGCGCGGGGCCGGGCCGGGCCGGGGCGGGAGCGGCGGCGGCGGCTGCTCCGTCACGGGAAGGGCGGAACGCGGCGGCGGCGCTCGTTTCCTCCGTCGCGTCTCGGCGGCTGCGGCGGCCGCGGCCGGGCTCCCCGGTGGCCGGGGCGGCGGAGGAGGGATGGCGTACTTCGTGGAGAGCTTCTGGGTAGGGCAGCGCCACGGGCCGGTGACGCCGCGCCGCGGGCGGAACGGGCAGGGCGCGGCGCGGGGCAGCCGCGGTCCCCGCTGCGAGAGCAGCCTCGGCTCTTACGCCACCCCCGGGACTGGGCCGGGGCCTTGCGGCGGGGAGTTCGTGTCCGCTGCGCCCGCCGCGGCCGGGCTGGGCCGCGGTGGAGCGGGATACCTGCAGCCCGCGGCAGGGCAGGGGACTGCCGGCCCTGCCCGCGCCGCCGTGCTCGGGCTCGGCTGCGGAGAGACGGCGGGAGGAGCGATGGGAAGGGATGGGATGGAATGGGATGGGATGGGATGTTGCCGTGAGGCTCTGGGCCGAGGGATGCACAGACACCAAACTCCGTGGGCAGGGGTCCGGCTCTCGCAGTCAGCGCGGTGTCTCGGGGTGACTTGGGCTGCAGTGGACCTTGGTGCTGTACGGGAGAACAGCGCGGGCTGTAGCAGCTTCACATTTGTTTCACGCAAAGGCAGAGCCGCGCCTCGGCGCTCCGGGCTTTTGTACCGGTGCCTTGTCTCCGTGTAGCCGTGAGGAGGTACAGCCCGAGCAGCAGCCGGCTGAGGGAAACAACAGGCTTTCCAGCTTGCTTTACCCATGAGATGTAGTAAGTCATCTCTGCGCAGATATCTGTATTTTTAAGTGGGTAGATACATATGGATAAAAAGTTAAATTATGGATTTGGATTGAGTTTCGTGTGAAACGCTACTAGTTTTCATTGTAACCTCTGCTAGTTTGAAACATTAAAATAAGTGTTCTCGTAGTCACCGGACTGTTTACAAAGTTGCTACTTCTTTACATATTTAACTTTTTCTGTGCCTCTCTACCAAGAAGTAGGGGAAACATAGAACTTGCTATTTGTTGAGACTGAAGTGAAAGAGAGACAAAATATCTTTTAGACGCCTGCTTTTTCAATTGTAAGCAGCAGTTATTCTTAAACTTTAGGAAAAACTAATTTCACAATTACACTGTTCTTGAATATAAGGCATAGCTCAAGTTTATGTTTTGTTTGCAGTCTTGTGTTTAGTTTTGACTCCTTCGCTTTCAACATACTATTAAAATTTAATGACCCAAGATACTAGATTTGCTCTCTTGGCATACAAATCTGATTAATTTGAAGCCTCAGTGTGGGAGATCAGTATTAAACTAACGTGGAAGAATTTTATCTTTCATAAAAATAAAATTAATATAAAAATTTGCATTTTCATTGGAAAAGCTTCTATCTTCTCCTAAGATTAAAGCAAAATAGAAGTTGTTTATTCAGCTATCACAGCTGAAATTGAACACTTTTCTATTAAGCTTTTTAACATACTATGGTATGTTCATTTAACTGTCTGATCAATTGTGCTTTGTTTTGTTAGTAAGTCAGTTAAATTGGTGAAGCCAGTGGACCATTCCCATACATTCTGTTTCCATGTCTGTGTCTTCACAAATGCTTCCAGCAAATATGAGGTAGTAGGCATCTACCCCAAATTCCAATTCTCTCTTTCTGCTTTATAGATTCTCTGCATTATAGCTTTGTTAGCAAAACCCCTAGTGTGGGTTATCAATGAGTGCCAAGAGAAGGATTATTTCTTCTGTAAGTGCAGGTTTTTCTCGTACCTCCAAAAATGACGCAAGGTGGGACAGTAAGTTTGTTCTTGTTTGTCTTGCAATGATGACAAAGACATTAGACAGGATCTTAACTTGCAAAATTTGACCAAGAAACTTTTGTAATACCATACACAGGGTTTTATTTTGTATAGAGGTAAAATTAAAAGGAATAGGGAATGCTCCTTCTTTACTGCTGTGGGTGAATATTTTTCAAGATTAACTGTAATGATGGATTTGTAAAATCTGAACGTATTGAGTTTCTATAAATCCTCAGAACTAGGCATGTATTATAGGTTTGTGCATTTTGAATCATTAGTCGTCTTCATTGCACTAACATTTCAGAATAGATTATTGTTCAGAATTGCTACTGCTTTGGAAGACTTGGGAAACAATCTATATAGGCTCTGAATTGTGGTGAGAAAGGTAAGATGGGAATTAGATGTTATATGTGAAAATGCACTGAATGCATAATGACTAAAAATAATGAAAAGAATTTTGTAAGGACAAAGGAAGGTGGTAACATGTAGAACTTCGGAAGGATTGTCTTCTATTTCTTCCTTGCCCTACTAGCCAACCCCAGGCAAAATATTTTTGGGAATGTGGAATAAGATAGTAAGGCTTTTTGAAGCACTGATTTGAAAATGAATCCAAAACATAATCAATATTTAATTATTTGACATCGATTCTCTCATAAACTTGCAGCTGAAATCATGCATTGGAAATGGAAGTCTGGATCTTAAGCTGTATGATGCTCTCCCTTGATTTAGTAATTTGCTGTAAGTAATAGGAAAAGAGATAGGAAACTTAAGGGACTTTAATGATTTCTCCAGAAAAGGAGAGTGACATATATATGAGTGTATCGATTTCTTACACACTATTTAAGCTGCTGTCTTCCTAAATGTGCTTATGTAAACAAAACAAATCTTACCTTCTTTGTTGTAAGTCTTGAAAATTATCCTGAGGCTTTCCTCTTGCACTGCTTTTGAAAGTGTTTAAATAGTTGCACATTTTAGTTTTGTTGTTGTTAGAGGATGTAAGAAAATTGGATGAGCCTGCCATCTCTTGACTGCTTAGTAAGAGGTCAATGAACAATAAATAAGACTGTTTTCAGGATGTGTAAAGCTGAAGTACAGAGACCTCTACTGTCATTTTAAAAATTTACTATCCCTTGAAAAATGTAAGGGTCTGCTAATGGAGCACGGCACTCTAGATCAGCAGGCTTCCAAGCCAGGGGGATATTTTTGGGTATCAAAAGTTATGAACTAGTAGTACAGGCTATAAGTGGCTTTGATTCTTATGACTAAGTTTTAGGCATTCAAGTCACATGGCCAAACGTTCCCAACTCCTAATTAGGATTTGTCATAAAACATTTTATGCTTGCTGCTATGTCTATGCTACATCAAGACAATGTCATAATTTAAAGGTAAAACTATCATAAACCATTTCCATTAAACATAGCTACATTTTGTCGCTTTAAATACTGTTACTGGTATAGGAGTATAGAAAGTGTTCTTTGTCATTGACTTACTGTTTTCTTAACAGAAAACATTGCTTAAACTTTGACATTGTATTTAAATGACCAGTGCAGGTGATTCTTTTGACATAGTTTAAAAGAAATACTATTAACAAATCAACAAAAATAAGCCCCTTCCAAACCAGTCAGTGGCTGTTTATGAATTGTTTAAAACGAATTTGATTAAACTATTAGAAGTTCTATGAATGGCTGAAGCTGGTTTCTGTGTAATGCTGTGCTTGGTAACTCTGGAAGTTCTGGCATATTAAAATATATGTATAAATTGGCTTCGACAATTTTATTTCATTTTTTTAATTGGTTGCTTTACTTGTAGCTTTTGAGAATGGCTGTGTTGCGGATTCCTTTTTTTTTCCAACGACTTTTGTGGGGCCAAGGGTTGGCAGTATCCCAGTTTAATAACTTTAATCCCAGTTTAAGCTTTGTGAAGAAGCTTGCTCTGTTGAGGGTGAGATGTGTTGTCTTACGAACTTGTGAGTATGTGAGTGACACTGAGACTTGCCACGCTGACATCTGGACATACATTCATATGTTTACGCAGCACTACTCTTCTGCTGGGCATACAGCTGGATGTTCTGTTTCAGGAGAACTATTGTGCAATGTTTGCTTAGTCTCCTTCCTCTGTATGTGTGCACCTAGCATGAGTTGGCAGCTTTCCATCTGTTTGTAAAAAAATATTTTTGGTTACCTATATATGGTGGAAAATATCTGTCCTGCCTCATATGCTTAGAGCTTCTCTGGAGCTGATCTTTATTTGATATGTAGAAATGGGAAAGTGGAAATTGAAGTTGGCGGGTTGTTTTTGTGTCCAATCTTCTCAAAACTTTCAGAACTGAAGAAGATAAATTACTTGTGCAAGCGTCAGGTGACTGCTTTTCTGTCATATTTCAATGCTCTCAATTTTCTACAGCTCTTTCAGATGCTCAGAAATTGAAATTTATTGATAGATAGCTTTCAAAAATGTAACACTGTAATATTAATCATATGAGTATTTTTATGTATTCAGGGCCCATTAAATTAAATTATTTTCTACGTAGAAAGTATGAAAGACATGCTATTTATTTAAAACTGCAACAAGGATTAACAGTTTAAAGAACATGACAACAGTGTTTGTCAGAGCATCTAAAATGAGTTTACATATCCCTGAATTTAGTATCTGACCAGTTAGAGTCACCATAATAGAACTATTTATTTGTACTGGGTAAATAGAAAGTGGTGTAACAGAGTATAAACTTTTTACACTAATAGATGTTAATGTTGAACAGTTTTAATCCAAAGGAGGCAGAGCTTGCACTCAAACAATTTGATTTGAAACACAGAAAATAAATGCTGCTGCAGATTGCCTAGAAATTTCTGGCTGTTTTATCAAATGCAGATTTTAAATTCAGAATTTTTATTGCAACAAGCAAACTTATTCTTAAAAACTTGAAGTATTTTAAGTAGTTCGGTAGAACAGAGTTCCTGTAATCTGTTTCCTGTTATGCACAAGTCATGGAAATGCTGATTTCTGACTACATGTTTGCTGACAGGGCTACTTTCATTTCCATGAGGAAATCTTTGCAACTAGTTCTTGATGATGGGAAATGCAAGGACTGTTTGCTCTTGCTTTCCATGACTTAATTTGTTTTGTGTACAAAGTTGGTCAGTAATGCTTCATTGTAGGCTTATTTAAGTGTTTACGTGTATTTGAAGTCTTGTTTTCTCTAATGGCTTGCTGTCAGGGGACATCTATGCTCTAGATACAAAAGAGCTTTCTTACTGTAGTATAGAACAGGAAATCTCAGAACGAGCACCATCTTCTGCAGAGAGTTTTGTTAGCTCTGAGTAAGAAGGAGAAAACTGCTAATGAACTTCAGAGTAATTAAATGGTGCCTATATGGAGAGGGAACCACTTACATTTTGCATTCTCAGACACAGTTTTACATTTGTTTTCTATTGAGTAATGACACGATCACCCTCAACAGATGGTGGTTTACCTACCAAATGACATTCAGAATGTCTTTCAAACTGATCTGGTAGTCTGTTACATAGAGCCTGATGTTATACATGACAACAGAGGATCATCTTTCTCCACTATGCAACAACTTGTAGAAGAAGAATCTGCATCTGACTTCACTGTCTGTTATACCAGTGTATGGTAATTGCGTATGAATGGGAGTGGAAGGTTTCATCAGTTCCCTCTACTATATGCTGCATTAATTTATTTTTAAGTAGGCCAGTACTGGTCTTTCAGTGATCACAGCTATTACTGTTGCCACTAGGAAGGAGCAAGTAAAAATACCCAATGAAGAAAAAGTGTCTTAGACACACAATTTCCATGGTCAGAATTCTATACAGTATGTGTGGGAAGGAGAAGTGTTGAGAAAAAACAACCAAAACACAGTGTTGATGGCATATGTGCATGTAAGAGGATAAATACTTGGCTTTTGTAAATTGAACAACTTTTCCTCCTAGCCACCAAACACATCTGTCTCTTTATCCTAAATACAGAGCCTTAACTCTGATTGCTGCTCTTCATGAATGTAACTACTGACGGGAGAAGTTGTGGAAGGGCTGTATAGCTTTTTCTAAAGCAGAAAAACCTCTGCTTTCTGCATTGAGACACCATACTTAATTTAGTTTAGATACGCATATGTCTCGGAACATGAGTAGAATCGTCATCAGGTTAGTTATCAGAACTGAAGTCTAGATGTTTGTGCTTTTAGATAGAGCCTGGTATAGGTCATATAGGTTATACTTCACATTATATTTGCAAGTGAAGACATGTCTTTTAGTTGTGCCAGACTTAAACCACATAGGCCCTCAAATCTGTGAGCCTCCTTTCAACTTGCTGCTTTGTTTAAACTTTAATATATTTTGCATGTAGGTTCTTAACCTCTGATAACTATTGATAGTATATAAGAGATGAGGCTTTCAGGAGACTTAATTGAGGAAAGTATCTGTTCTGTTTCTCTGTTATGCTTTCTACTATTCATTGTGAAGTCAGGAAAAAGAGTAGGACTGATTAGAAAGCCTAATTTAAGTGGAAAAATTATTTCCTTTGCAGGAACCTTCAGTTACAGTTAGGGAACAAGATAATGATGGCAGTTGGTTGTTCAGGCTCATTCCATTCTCTAAAGATTTGCACGGTTACATTTCTGACAGTTTATCAGGAAGGCTGCAGCCAGAGGCTGGGTCATGGCTGTGCTACCCTTCCTGCATTTCTAAATTGGCAGGAAATTTATGGAACTCCAGTGTAGAAAAGGCCCCATTAAAAGTTTCCATTATGAAAAGTTTAGAAGCAGCCTACATTCAGCACATTTTGATCAACATATTGTTTTAGCTGGAAGAAACACCTTAGAGCAAAGAACATTTCATAAAGGAGAATTTTATTCATTTTTCGGGAAGAAATGCCACACACTATTTGTGAATATTTATCTATAAGTTTGGGTACAGTAACAACTTTAGACTAGTTAAATAAAAATTATATTCTCTATTCTAATTGAAAATACCAATGAAGTCTTAATTATAATGCAGTGGCATTCAGTGTTTATATTGAGTAACTACATAAAGTTAATAAGTTAGTGCACCAGTAGTCAAAGTTATTGTGGGCTTCAAACTACAAAGAAAAATGTTTAGGTAGGGGTGAAAGGGGAGAGAAACTATTTAGACTGGTACTTGAGTAGGACAACATTTAAATAAAGTTGCATTTTCTACTAATTGGTGCTCTTATCCTTCTTTTACTTTTCAAGCTTGTAAAAGCCTTGCTCTGTGGAGAGTCCTTTTAGAGTTTGCTGTATTTTCATGTGTTCCATTTAGTTCTGCTTGTACTTTTTACAGACTGTAATTGCACTTATACCAAACTAATCTGAATTTTGGTGCACTTTTTCAGGTTACAGCTTATTGCAACCATAGAAACTATGGTTTTATAGGTTTTTTTTTTTCTCTTTGGTTTTGTTTTTCCCAATGCTTGGAAGAAGTAATGCAAGTAATCCTGGCTAGTAATCTGTATCAAATTGCCTTCAGTTATCTGTTACTTGTAAATTTATGTGTCTGTGTGTGGTGTCCTTTAAGGCAACTCGAAACTTAGTGGAAGTGGACTTAATACCACGGCTGCTGTGAAGTTTTTCCATCCACCCATGACTGCTTCTCCTTATATAAGATGGCAGATCCCTGCATGCCTTCTCCTCCTAGCTCCCCCCTCTTCTGCTGAGCAATGCAGCTTGTTTGTGTCCTTGCAGTGATCTGGATCAGTGATTCTTGTTTTTATTTGCCAGCTTTATTTTTCAGCTGTATAATTTCCCTGATAAGGTTTGCCTTATGGCTGCTTAAAAAAATTTTTGCAGAACTGAACAGACACAAATGTTTGGAAGGGTATATGACCAAATTCTCAGGCTTCTCTCACTGGCAGTATAGAGCTGCCTTTGTTAAAAGTCCAGGATTTTAGGATGTGAAAGTACTTGAATGCATCCAGAGGAGGACAGCAAAGCTAGTGAGAATGCTGGGAGAC
>QWTY01029495.1:0-13671 GCA_008033365.1 Pseudorectes ferrugineus | reverse complement strand
CTTCTGCGTTGTTAATGTAACACTGTATACCAGTTTTCACCCTAAGAAGTCATTTTTGATAAATTTGTTACTGCTAGAATGCTAGTAAGTCACAGACTTACTTGTAAATTGCACATGTGTTTAGACGAAATAACTTACTTGCTGAAATAATTTTGGTTAGGATGAGGTTTAACATAGCTCCAAAAATACTGTCTGCATGGGGAAAGGTTTGTATTAATAATTACTCCAGCTCCATGCCTGCCATTGTAAAATTTACACTGCTCTGGCATAACAGGAGCTGCATTGATATATGGGTGCTCCTTATACCCAGAGCTTCCAGCTCATATAGCAGGGGTCCAGTCAGACAATGAAAAGAATGTGAACCTTTATTGAAGTCTGAGACTATGCAACATATCAGCAAGGTTACTGCTGTCAGCACAAAAATCATTAGCCTATGTCCAAAAATCATGCTTAGTTGAAAATCAAAAGGTTTATTAAGCGAGTATTTCCGGGAGCTCTGTGATTAATGAAGCCTGGTTTATGCTGCTTGTGGAGATGAACTGCATAGCCTAAGCAAGTGCAAATTCTGACTGTAGGTTTTCCTACAGTTTTGGATTTTGAAAATTTCCTTCTGCATTCACAGGTGTCTAGTGATATGTGTAATTTTGTGCAGATTTTCCATCAGTAGCATCTCTCTCTCTCCCCCTCTCTCCTTCTCTCCTGGTTGCTGAAGTTCAGAAAAAAACAATAGCAAAGTTCAAAGAACTTTGCCCTTTTTTGTGTCATCTTCTCAATATGTACCTGAAAGTTAAATGGATAAAGAAGTAGGAACTTTTTCAAATATCCATTACTACATAATATTTCATAGGAAATGTTGCTAATGCACAATTGTGAATCTTTTAGGGGTATTTAAAAGTGGCATTCTTATTATCAAACCTTTTAAATAGGTCTGGAATATCTTTCCAGCTTTTCATCTACATTACAGGAGCTAGAAATTATATTTCAATAAGGCAGACATTCTATCAGAAAACATTTGATGTTGCATGTTCGAGGTACTGAAAGGTTATAACAATCACAAGCCTAAAGCACAGTCAGTGCTTTGAAATTAAAGATAGGTTTCTACTCTACAAAGTGTTTAGCAAAGTTTTTAAAGGAGCCATAAAGTGATAATTAAGAAACATTTGAGAAAACTAGAATTACCTGTAAGCTCATCCACCCTGGCTGAATCAGGTAAACATTTCAACTAACATAAGTGGGAGCAAGACCAAAATCCTTACAGGTTTTTGAGCACTACCAAAGAAACCAGACACCTTGTACACCATCATTCAAATACCAGAAACTAATGAGTTTCAGTACCCTTTCTTTGCCCTCACTGACTTTTGCAGTATATAAACCCTGAAGTATAGTACAGTATTTCTAAGAACTCAAAATATACATTTTAACTATAATGCTACTAAAAATAATAGTCCACATGTTTAAGGAAATTCAGGTAATTACAGATTGTTTCAAATAACTGGTACACTGAAACACAAGTGTTTTGGTGAAATAACCACGGAGATCAGTTTAGTCTTAAGGAAAAACCTTGGCAACAGGAACTGGTGGCTAAAAGATCTCCTTTATACTAGGACATCACAAATTCACTTTTTGTGGGTGCCTAAAGCCAGTTCTGAGTATAAATAAACTGTAGCTCTGAGAATATTATCTATGCCTTGTACTTCAGAGCTGTCAGTCAGTATTTTTGATCATTAGCCATCTGTGATTATCTTAATTTTTGCCAGCAGGAGAAGGAACTCTTTTCCACCAGGGAGCTCTGTTATTACAATATAATTTATATGTAAAGAGCTCATTTCATTAGAGGGAAAAAAACACCAACTTTTTACATAGGTTTGGTGGGTTTTTTTTTAGTTTAAAAGAAACTTTTAGCATTAATTATTTTGCTTTCTTTTTTTTTTTTATATATATATCCTTGGCATGGTCCATGTAAAAGCAATTAACATCATATTGGTGGATTAACAATAACTCTGTTTTAGCTTTTGTTTAACATCCATTATGGAAGATTAAGAAACTGAGCCAATCACAGACCTGAATAATTTAACTAGAGAAATTACTACTTTTTAGTTTCACTCAAAATTATTGTACTTAAGAACCTAACTATGTCTTTACCATATGCCAGTTAAAACCCTTAAAGGGTCATTTTAGATTTCCCTATCAACAGTCTGTTCAAAGAATGATTTTATAGTGACCTTGTTTTTAGAATGACTTGCTGAAATGAAAATGCTGCACCTCCGTGATTTACTAAAATGAAACTCTGCCCATTGTTGTAGTATAAAGCCCTATTTTTATTGGTACTGTAAATGCTGAGTAAATTGGTTCATAAGGACACTGATATAAAATAAGTCACTTTATAAACTTTACTTGGGTAATTCTGACTTTTTTACAAATTATCCCAGTTTGTCAATGCTGCTAAGAATCTGTTGTCACTATTTTTGACCTCAGGTGTTTGTCCTCTTAAAATTGGAAAGTATTCAGGTGAACTTTAAAATAAAATCAGAATCAGTATGACTGTCTACACATGATGCCTGTGTTTAATATCCTCGAAAGACAATGAAGGTCTGTGTATACCAGACACTACAGTTTCATAAGTGTACACACAATGAAAATTGACTACTGAATTTTAATTGCCTTTTTTTCATACAAATAAGCTTTGAGGCTGTGACTACATTACATTCTGGAACTTACATTATGTATTTGACTTCTGAATTTGAATTAATTCCATGATCTAACATATAAGGTCAGATGAGTAGTCACTGTCAATAATACACAAACTTTAGCATTAGCAGAGCCTTTCTGGTCTACTCTATCTGATCATATGGATTTATGACATAGAGATATGATGCAGATAACAACTCTTCCAACATCTTTAATCAGTAGGAGGAGGTGCATTTTAGTAAATAGTGTGAGAATCAGTTATAAAAGCTCTCTAATTAAAAGGAAAATACATTTTGAGGACATGTATTTTTTCTCTACAGTTACATTAATAGGCAAACAACAAGGAGGAAAAAGATATATGTAAAAAGGAAGAAAGTTCTGATGCAATGTTTAGTTACTGGTACTAACAATTACAGTTGGACTCAGTGTTCAAATGTTGCATTCCCAGCTACCTTGGGTTTGCACTTTCATATCACCTCACTGTTGCACCCACTGATTCTTCACACGCAGATCTCTGAGCAATAACACTAATGGAAAAGGTTTCTTTTCCCCCCTCCTCAATCTCTTTTTTGACGTCCAGCAAGGGATTTATTTTTCAGCATTTTCGGTGCTGTGTAATACAAGATTCTCTCTTCACAAACATGTAGCAACGTACACTACTAGTAAAACTCACCAAAAATAAATATATGAGGCAAATGGCCTGTCTTGAGTACCTGATGATCACGCTACAAACAATGGAGTGGGATGTAGGGAGACTGGCTGCCTCAGGCTTACTCTTGTCCAGTCCCATGAAGCGACAGCTTCATCTTTGAGTCAGTTTTGTTCGGAAGGAACCAAATCCATTATGCAACTCACAGCAACGTAAAGAGGAACAGCTGAGACATTCACTTCAGAAAAGCAGGGAATATCTAATATAAAACACTAATATAGACACACACCTTCACTGAAATTGGCCAGTGAGTATGTTGGTTTAAGGATGGGAATAGTTAATGTACAGTTACATCACAAGTATATTATAGCATAAAAAGTGACAGTTAAAAGGTTTAATTAAAATAACATTACGTAAGCACCTCTGAACGTATGATAAGTTTTGGATAAAATACCTTTTGAAAATTGTAACAGCTTGTGAATTGTATAGCTAACAGAGTAACAGAAGAATTGAACAGTACAAGGCTTTCTACATTTTTTAAACAAAACTGCCTTCATAAACTGTCCTGGTTCTGTTAAGCAACTTGGGGCAAGCTGAAAGCAATTCACTTCTTACATCTTTATTGCCAAACTTGATTTGATTTGATTGAATCTATATTTATCCTCATGTGGCTCCTGGAGCACTCGTGAACTTTCATAATTCCAGTCTATCAGGACAAATCTGCAAGTAAAAAAACTCACTTTTATCAGCAGGTATTCAATGAATGGCAGGTGGCAAATAAAGCACTTAGTGAATTGTTTTAATTGCATTTCTCTCCCATCTTCCAGAACTTGAGAAAGTTTTAGAAAGCTGGAGAGGAGAAGGATGGGTTTATTTGCTGCTTTGGTTTTGTTCCAACACAGCTTTGCTTTCAGAAAAAACTTACTGATAGAATTTCATTGCCTTTCATGTATGGATGATATTTAAACTGGTTCAACAAAGTGTATATTGTAGTGCAGCAGAGATGTACATCACAACAAATATGAAAGTAAAGAGCTAAATTTGCTGTACCAACTCACGTATGTAAAGAAGCTTTTAACCTTCTTTAACTGACCTTGAGTCAGTTGACAAGAAGTGAGAACAAAATTCTTTTCTCCTGGAAATTAAATAGAAATTTAAGTTAACAGGTTTAGCTATAGCTATGTTTTCTGCCATTGGTTCATTTAATAGAATTAAGTTAATACAGTGCTACAAGAAAATAATTAACTGGGAAGTTCAGTGTTCAACTCAAAACCTTTTTTTCTGTTTACTGTTTTCTTACACATTCCTTGTTTTGTGTGACAAAGAGCAGAGAAGAGAACACATACTCTTTATTAATGAGTGTTTGAGGTTGGGCTGGAGGGTCCAGATCAGAGTGAACATTCTTCAGTGAATGAAGCTGCTGAAGTTTCCTAACATAATCTTTGTCTATGACTGCAGCAATTTTGAAAACCACCTAATTTCAAAATAACCATGCTTGATATCTTTATTTTCAAGGATTTTGACTGAGATTTCTAGATTTGAGAAATTTAGCCTGTGAAATACCAACTGTTTTCATGGGAACATGTGAAGGAATGTTTTGGTGTATATTTGTAGCAAGAAGCTTTATTTTGAAACAATTTCATGCTGATGAAGTATCTCTGTAGAGCCATGAAGAGACAGTGTAGTCTGGAGATATGAGCAGACTGAGGATCAAGGGTTAGTAGTGCACCATCCTTGTTTAATCTTCTTTGCAAAGTGAGGTGAGTGATACTTGGTTGTTCTTAAGAATACCATGCAAAGCCTTAGGCAGTGAGACTGTGATGCAGAAAAATTAAAGGAAAATATATGGATAAATGAATCAACTAAAAAAAAAATGAAACTAGAACTTGAATTCTCTCAGTTGTTCAGAATTGACATGGAGACAGTGAGACTGAGGCCTGTTTCATTTTTTGAGTTTTAATTGTCCAATATTGAACAGCATGAATTTCTGCAATGTGCAGTTGGCATTAGAGGGCATTTGAAAGAGCCTAAAAGGGTATTCATCCTCTACAAGATGTGCCATCCAATACCAAAGAACAAAAAGCGTTGATCTTGGTCTGAGAATAATCGTTTTCTAAAATCAGGAGTGAACCAGCACCTCAGGCCAACAGCTCAGGGCAACTTGGAGATTTTCCATGAAGATAAGACAGCTCTATTCTTCTCTATTTGTTTTCTTCCCTCTGCCCTCACCCAGCTTTACAACTCTTCTCCATGCCTCTTACTCTATGGAGCATGTAGGTATACTGTGTCTTCTATGGGGAGAAGTACACCATTTGAGTTATCTGAAGTGATGTTAGCATTTTATGCATTTGTTTAAGATTTAGCCGTTACATTTCCTAGCCTTTAGACTTTAAAATTAAATTAAAATCCTTAGAAAAATTCTTTTGCTACAACTTAACTTGTCCATCCAATGTTCATTTGCTTCATATGTCTCAGGTAACTGTTAGGTACTTGGGAAAGACCTGGGATTCCATATCCCGTAAAAAAGCCACAAGAGAACTTCCTTGAGAAAGCTTGACAGTGTCCTTTTCCTCCGGTTCTGAGAGGTGAATGATGTGTGAAGAGATGTGGACTGATATGTTTTCCTTTTCATTTTCATTTACAGGTATAATCCCCTGAAGATGGAGGCAGGTTTCTCCTGTGGTTCAAGTGCTAACCTAGGACTCAGAAGAGAAGGGTTCAATGTCCTGCTGTGCTACAGACTTCTGGAGCAAGCAGTGATATTTCATTTCACCATCTCTGACAAAGGCATCATTTCATCTGTATTCTAGGGATTTTATTCAGGTAAACGAATGCAAATATCAATGTTCTTAAGAAGATTACATTTAAGATATTCTTTTATAAGAATTTATAAAGATGCCTCTATATTTAATAATTTTAGCTAAAGACTGTAGCCTTTATTCAAATCTGAGTTTACAGTGTTCACTATATTAGGAATTTTTCTTGACTATGTATGAAAAAAAAAGAGTTATTACTCTGGAACTTAACAAGATACATTTATTCCATGGTAAGGTAAAGGAGGAAGTTTAGTTCCAAGGCCAGTAGCAAGCAAATGCATTATTTAAAAAGGAAAGAAAATACAGCCTGCTGGGCATTCATTTGCTTAGAGGAGTTCTTTGTATTTACAGTTCTAGAAAAAATATTTCCTTGTAAAACATTCAGTAAATACTTAAAAGCATACAACATTCCTGCTTACTGAAGGGAGGCAACAGAGAGATTACGCAAAGGAGAACTGAAACAAGAAATAATAACATAAAATGGGGAAAATTCCTGCCACTGTAGTTCAAGTGTAAATAGTCTCCTTCAAAAGATAATTAAGAACTTTGGGGTACTGAAATCACCTTCAAGGGACACTGTGGGACATTCAGTTTCTGAATTTGGGTGTCTCAATTTGGTATGTAAAGTTAGGTCATTATGATTTTGCCCATTTCCCTCTCACCTCTGACTTATTCTACTATTGTTTGAAAAATTTATCCGGTGTGATATAACTGCACTAGCAGTGACTCTCTTTCATCTCCAAACTCCTCATGCTCTCCTGCTCCAAGTTTGTTGCTAACAGTTCTACTAACGAGTCACTGTGAAATCATTTCACAGACATGCTCTGAAATGCTCAGCGTACTCAAGAGCAGAAGAATTATATGCATTTTATGGCACTGTAGGAAGTTTTTAAAGGATTTGAATTATTTCTTACTTCTGTCTTTTTCTTAGCTTAACGAGAAAAAGTAAGAAAAAACCAAACAAAACAACCACACACTTTCCCACATTCCCCCTTTCAATTTCTCATCAGCAAGACTACAATTCTCTAGAGCTGATTTTCCTAAAAGAGTGCTCCCTGACTATGTTGGACAAATGTCATGTCCCCTGGCTCTCTCCATCTTGTAATGAAAATAGACCTATTGCCAGCTACACCTTGCTGATTGCTTCCTACCTGCTGCTAAGGATAATTTGTGCAGTGTAAATGAAGACTTCAGTAGTTGCTGTAAGAAAAAAAGCTACAAAAAGGGACTGCTATTCAGCACTCACATAAAATAGCCAATAAAGAAACAGTTCTGATTAGCTGAAAATGTGTAAAGTGTATAAAATATATAAAAGATCTTCATGTTTTCACAATTTTAATTTTACCAGACATCATACAGAAGTGTTTTGCCCTGAAAAACGGACCACATATATTTGCATCTTTTCGTTTGTCTGATCCGATATCAAGAATTTTTGTGTATTTGTTTTCTTCATTGTTCTGTCAAATATTTACTACTGGATTGCTTCCTTTTGTTTGAAAGTAAGCAATAAAAAGGATTTGCCAGTGTTACCCTGCAGAATATTGTGACCATTTGGAATGCAGATGTTCATGTTTGCTATTTTCCCCCAAATATGCTTTCAGATAACCTCTTACCTCTGAAAGAATGAAAGAGACAGAAGCATTACATGTGCATTACAGAAAATGGTGAGTTGGAGTAGGAGACTTAAATAGTGGCAGTTCCAGACAGCAAAGATGTCTGCTGTGTGTGACCTCAGATCCACCTGGTTTGCCCCATCTCTGCTATGCAACGGGTCGTGCTGCCTTCTGCTTGTCCCATGCTATGAGAACAATATGATGCCTATGTGGGTGCAAGAGCATTTATCATATCTTTTTGCCCATTCAGTGTGTGTAGATAAAGGCAAGCATATTATTTCTAGCCATTGAATGACTGGTGTTTCATTTTACCTCCATTTTCTTGACACAGCCTGGGATTTAATTGAAAGGTACAGGGTGCAAGGGGGAAACAGTCACTAAGAAACTAACTACCACTAGGGAAATACATTGTCCTCCTACTGAAAACCAGATGACAATTCCTGGATTAGACATTCAGTGCATTTCCTAGACTAACAGTTCAGGTATGTTTGGATAATTACATAACCTTTTACCTGCAAAGATTCATACAGCTTTCATTTCTGTCATCTGCAAAGAGAGAAGAAAAGAACTACATCAATAATCAGTGTATTTTATATTCCCTATCACTCTTTCCCTTTTTTATTCTCATGAGCTGGGATTATCTCCACACACATTTCCCTTTTGTCTGTGCAGAGTAATACTTGAGGCATCTGCTAACACTAGTTTAAAATACTTTCTGCTTCCTGACAGCTAGTATTTCATCTTGATCCTCTCTAATTATCCTTCCAAATTTGTCTCTTTTCACACTTTTTACCAGCCTCCTCAACTAACTGTTTAGACATTGTAAAATGCTGGTCCTGCTTCAAGTTATACAGCTATTTAACATGCCTAGACTCCCTCTCCTTAAATTGCTTTAGCTCTTTTCACCTACAAAAACATAATAATCTAATTCATAATGTTTTTTCTGAGGTTCAGCAAAAGACCCCTTTACATATACCACCAACCAAACTACAAATCTTTTGTTCACAGCAGCAACTCACCAAAATGAAAACAAATCCACAAGGCAGTCTGAAGTGCCCAAAACCTTCACACCCACAACTGCAATCTTTCAGGGAGAGAAATTAAACAAATACTTCAGGTTTTACTGAGCTCCCAGAGGACTTCAAAGGTCCTGGAAGATCTGAAAGGCTCTAGCCTCTTTTGGGAATTGATCAACTTTCTTGCTTTTCAGGCTTCAGCCTACTAATTCAACAATGCTGAAAGACCCTCATCTCCATCCTTCATTCATACCCTAGCAGGTCAATCAGTGTTTTTGGGGTTTTCTGGTTAACTCTTGACTTTTCAACACAGCAGAATTCATCAAGGGTTACAGAAAGATTTTGTTTTATCAAAATAAGTGAACTTTTTACATTTGTTGTTCAGTGTTTGATGAGTTCTGGAAAGGGAACAAAGGATGGTTTAATTTGTTTCATGTCTCTTCCAACGAGCAGTGCCCGGGAAGGACATCACTTCTGAAGCAGAGCTGTAAGCAGCATTGCTCCTGCCTTGAATAGTGGAGAGGTTTATCTTTGGTTTTGAGGTTCTTCTGAAGTTTCCATAGTCCAGAAGTGCATTTCAGTGCACTGGCTGTCATTTCTATGCAGCTGTAATCACAATTCTGGGAAGCTTTGGGACCCAGCAGAGCGGGATTTTGCTTCCATTCCCAACTATTTTTGCTGAGATTTTTGTTTACCTGCTGGTGGTAGAATGAAAGATTCAAAACAGTAGTTGTTTTTCTTTTGGATTTACAGTAGTTCTATCCATCTCTCAAAGATTAAGTTAGGGAGACATTTTTTAAAAAGTAATTATAGAAGTAGTGGCAGTAATAATAATAATAATAATAATAATAATAATAATAACAGCAGTAACAAATAATAAGAATAATGAAACTAAGCCAGTGAGTTTTGCATGCATTGAGAGGAAAAGGACAGCAGCTGTCACTGCTGTTAAGAATAATTTATATATTGTCTATTGTCTGATTTCTCCTTCTGGGGTTATAAGTGTTGACAAGTTAACATCAGGGCAAAGGTACATTGGGCTGTCAAGTTTCTATTTTCTGCTTCTTGCTCTTCCACAAAGTGCTACAGAGATTGATTGATTTGATTTTAAAGAGTTCAGTTACATCACAGTGACACGGTCTTCAATATGAATTAAAAGAGTAAAATTGTTTGTTTAACTTGTTTTTGTGTTGACAGGATCTTTGCACTCCAGGCAATCACTTTGTTTTCCTTACAGCTTTGTTCTTTGGCTGCCCAAATGTGGAATGTCACTCAACCTTGTCATATGTTTTTTCTTGATGTTCCTTATTAGTCCCTACCATTCTTTTCAGGAATCTAACAAATGTGGATACCCTTTGTCAGTCAGTTGCTCTGGTTTTTTGCCATTTTAAGCTTCCTCTCCCAATGCTGTTAAAAGAGTTTCTTAGTGGACATCAAATTTACTTCATAAGATACCAGTTAAGCCTTTGAGTGATCACTAGTGTGATCATTTAATTAAATTTCTGTAGACACCCCAAATGAAAATTACACATTTGAACCCACAGTTCACAGTCACCCACAGTTTAATTTTAACTCAGGTCTAATTTTTTTCGGGGAATTAGGAAGTGATAATCCCATTAGGGGTCTTGCTGAGCTTGAGCTCTTTCTGAAAATGAGATCTAAATGTTTTCAGAATAAAATTTAGATAATCATCCAAAATTCTGAGCATCTTTCACACACTGAACTGTCCCACTGAACCTTTACAGTCTCATCTCTTGCGTATACATTTTTAATCTCTATTTTACTACATCTTCTATACTCATTTTAGGATGGCTTTCAAATTCATATGTGCATCGGCTGTTATTTTAATATATACAGAGAGCTGAGATGAAATGTCAAAAGGAATGCACAAATAAAAGTATGTAATCCAGAACTGAAGACATGATAAACCAAAGGTTTTCAGGCAAATTATGTATGATATAGGAAGGCTCAGACATGATGTGATGACCTAGATTAGATTTCTGAAAAAGGTCAGGAAAAATTTGTATGGAAGCAAAAATTACAGGGTTACTTAGAAACATAAATATTAAGCAAGTATTGCTGTTGTGGTTTGTTTAGTATTTTTTTCTCTTGTACTTAATGGCTGCTCATATGTAAAAGTTAGAAAATGGATTGTGAAGTCATCACAAATAAAAAAGTGTAAAAATCTATTGTATGCGTATATAGGTCCTTATTCATGTAATTATTTAACCATACTTAATTCTCAATGATGTACGTTAATTTTAGCAGATACTTAAGCATCAAAGTAGTGTAGACTGGTTAGTAGCAGAAATGCAGAGTTAATCGTTGTCTTTTCTCAAAAATAGGACCTTGAAAGGCTAGGCTTTTTCAAAACTACATAGTTGGAAAGACATTTTCATCCTAGCAAAGTTCTACTGTTTGCAGCTGCATTTTTGCTGATTCTCTGAAGTCAGAGTTAATTGATAGACAATTTGGCCTGTAGACTTTAAATAACATACTGAAAATCTCTGTTTTGGGGAGAGGCGGGTTTAAAGTTAATTATTCCCCCAAATGACTTTTTCCAACTGAGTACTAGAGCTGGCAAAAATATTGCCATTGAATAAGGCTTTATTTCTGTGGATTTCTTTTTTTTTGGTCTAGTGTCTAAGGCACTGAAAGTTAAAGTCCTTTTCCTGGAATGGGATACAGTTCTTGTCCATAACGAAATATAAGCTGCCCATTAGTTCATACTTTTTATTTTGGCTACCTGAGCTTCTCCAGTTCACTTTTCAAAGACAGATTAGAAATCTGGGTTAAGTAGGCACAATTCCTAAATAGGAATAGCTAATTATGGGATTCTGGTTTTGATTCCAGACTTTTTAGGCTCTTCAGCATTTCTGATCTGTAGTTTTATATTTGAATGTAAACAGCTTTTTCATTCTTCATGTCTGTGACTTTCTTTTCTCTGCTTTAAACCAGACTCCCTCTGAGCTGGAAGGCAGGTTTCATTGAACACCTGAGACTCTGCACTCTGGCCTTCTAGTTAACTAAGTGATCTTCTAATGTTTTTTTTTTTTCCATCGTGTCAGCATGTGTCTCTGACAGCTTGCAATTTTGCTCATGTCTTTTGTTTTTCTGACTTTTAAAATAATAATTCAATAATATTATGAACCAGATTAGGATCTATTTTCTTCACATCTTTGCCTCTTATGGCAAATTATTTCCATATTTCTCAGTAACAGCTGCTTCTTGCTTCAAAGCAAGATTCAATTTCTATGGCAAATACCACAGCTTCAAGGAATGTTTTTGCCCTTTTTTTCTTTCTTTCTTTCCACTAAGCTTAAACTGGAAATCCACATCAGTTTTTAGATATGCTCTCTAAATAAACCTCTGTAGGTTTTCTTCTAGTTCATCTGAGCTTCCTTCTTTTTCCCCTCAACTCTCTGATCAGAAGGACATAAATTCTGCAACATGCTTTCTCTGGGTTGCTAAACCCTAGATTCTTCTGATTTTTGCCATTTATGTGCCCTCTGAAGTTGTATTCATGTTTCATTTGCTTTAAAATTAAGTGGAAATTTACAAATAGATTTCCATGTGGCTGTCTTAAATGAAAGGTGGTGGTTAAGACTACACATTTTAAGATGCTTTAATAGAGGTTAAATATTAATTATCTCGTCTCTAATTTAGTCTGGTGATGACATAGCCCTAAATTTAAAACAAGCACCTATTGAAATATGTATGGGCCTGCTTCAATATGCTTAGTGTTGTAGCATAAAATGGGAACAATTAATTAAATAATTCACATGTCAGGTGTTTAGAGATAACAATTATCTATCATTCTTATCTATTGTAATTTTGTTCAAATTATGAATGAAAAGGCATAAATGTTAACTCTTGCAGGAGAGGTATAATATTACTTTCTATTTGTTGTTGTCTTTATATATATTGTAGATATAAATGTATATATATATGGCATATATATATATATTACATATAGATTCATGTTTGCTATTGATTCATTGCATTAAATCACAACTTTTGAAAGTGAGGTTTTGTCATAAAACGACAAGCTGATTGTATTTACAACTATTCACAAGGGAAAAAAGCCACTCAGTAGCATTGTTTCCAAAGAAGTCAAAGCTATTGTTTTCAGATTCAATAAGCTCTATTTTCTTTGTCCACCCAATTCTGAAAACAGGCAGAAAGTCTGATACTTGTCTGCAGCAGTTTTGGTTTCAGTATATATTAAAAAGTAACAATTCTAAATTGAGAATATGTTCTGAGTTCTATGTTTCATATTTGAACATCCTCAAATTTGTATAATTTTGAGCAAATACAGATAATATAAGCCCTGACCTGTGACTTTTAATTTATCAGGAAGCCTGAGTTTTCCAAATCGGGTCAGTGTTTGGTAAAAAAAATGAACATTTCGCTTTTCTTGTTTGCATTCATTTGCATTGCACCATATTTGCAATTTGTAATTAATTTTGTAGTCTATTTTTTCCTGGAGTACTTCTCAGTTTATTATTATTATTATTATTTAATATAGCCTGTGGAACACTGAACACTGATTAAGTGTTGTATGCTTTCTGTTATCTTTGAAGCATAACCGATGAAGTATTGTGAATTTGGCACTGTGTAATGTAGCATTTTGCTTGCTGTGCAGCACTAACAAACAACACATCAGTAGTCATGCCTGCCTCTCATTTAAATGCAACCTCAGAGTCACACTGCATGTTACAAATATCTGGGAGCTGTGTGATTAGTTAACATCTTTTGCATAACCTTAAAATTATAGCAAGTTCTCAGGAGATAATTAGCTTTCTGGATACCTTTAGTGAAATGAACTCTGCCTTGGCAATGGTGGGTACTGTGTGTTCTACTACTCCAAGGAAGGGTGGCATGAAAAT
>QWTY01029492.1:0-32129 GCA_008033365.1 Pseudorectes ferrugineus | reverse complement strand
CCTGTGGTATAATTTCTTCTACTCCATACAATGACACCACCTTCCCAGGAAGAGTAAATGCACAAGCAGCACATCTAAGCCTGGAGAAAAGGAAGTCATTTAAGTCAAGGAATGTTCAAACTGCTGCAACTTTTATCTTCATTTGCTCAAAAAATATCCTCAGAGGCAGTAGACAGGAGTTTTAGCTCATTGAACTTTCTGTTCCTCACCATGAGTACACAAAAGTTCAGAAAAACCCCGAGATATTCAGGTCTCGAGCTACCAGGCCCCCAGATCTCCGATTTCTCTAAAAACCTCAGCAACAAAAATAAAGCAAAATTTTGATGCTGAAAAGTTCCACATAGTGGGTGACTCTATTTCTCAATAACCAAACATGCATGTTTGTTGTGCAGAATGAAAGGTGAGAGACAGAGACCATTTCCTTTCCTACAGTGCAAATTCTCAGAGTCAAAGAAATAATGCTCTGTAGGTTAAACATATTTCTTTTTAACTCTGTCCCATATTCTGGTTTACATTTTGCTTAGCTCTCTTGGGTCAAAGACACAGTGCAAAAATGTCCCCGTTTTGCTTTCATTTAGGGAGCCAGGGATTTCCAGGGCCAGTCCTAAGCCTGGAGAGAAGGAGCCTCTGATTAAGTCTTGTCCTGGAAGGGCACAGCAATAGACAGAACAGGCCTGTCTGGAAATGTTTTCAACAAATAATTTTAGACTCAAATTGGCCACCTATCCAACCTAGTTCTTTCAGCAGAATCAACTGTATCCAAATAGTTTCTCACAGTTGTTTAACCTCATCTTTAAAATCTTGTCTAACTTCTTTAAGCCTCTTGTCTAGCCCATAATTAAAAACTCCTAACACCACAAGTGCATTTGGTCAGCTTTCTGAGGGTTTATTTGTTCTGACTGCTAAAAATTCCTCCATGTTAAATCTAAATTTCCCTTGCTAGCATTTATGGCTGTTTCTTATCCAGTCTACAGTGAATATGGAGAATGCTTTCTTCCTTTCCTCTTCACCTATTTTACAATTTATCTTTTACATATTACGAGATTGATTTCCCTGCAGATTCTGTTCTTCAAACTAAAATACATGCCCAACAAAATTAAAGGGAGAATCCTGGATTCCAATTCCATCAGCAAAAGAAATGAAAGACTCAAGAAAAGTTATGGTGACATCTTGTGAGCTTGAGCACTTTTTATCTGGGAAATTGTTATGTCTGCCTCTTGGCTTTCCTCCTTTTGAAAAATACTTTATTATTGTAGAAAAATTTTCTTTTATTTCTTTGTAAGTGAAGAAGGGGTTTTTTGGCTCTCAGGTTAATTTATTTTTTGTATTCTGCATTTTTAATTAGCAGCTCTCTGCTTCAAAGCATATGTTTCATCAGATTATGGACATTAATAGACCACGGTATCAAGTTTGTCATGTCACAATTTGTAGCCATGAAAAAAAAGTTATTGCATGACTTATGGAGGATTATACACTCTAAAAATAGTCAAGATGAAAAGACTTGTCAAGAAAATTATATTAACCAAGATACATAGGAAAGAAAGCATCTCAATTATAACTAGGTTTTAAAAACAGTACTACTGTTACCTTCTTTCAGCAAGAAAACTAATCTTTAAAATATATCTCATCTGATAAAAAGTGTCTTAAGGCTGTGACCTATTCAGGTGACAGTTTAATCTATAAAGATTGCATTTGAGTTTAAATAAACCATTTTTCTTGCCACTGTAATAGACTAAGAGCTCATGGTCAGTGAATTGTGAATAGAAGTAAGTTATTGGAGAATGAACAGTAATTTCTTCAGTTGCATTAACTCTACTTGCTTGTATTTGTGCCAGTACAAATTTCAATACTGTTCAGAATATAGCTCTAGCTGTATTTCTAGCACCTCGACTTCATGTTTCACATCACTCTTGTTTATATAACACACATCCAATGACCTTTTTCATTCTCCCAATTAGCAGGTGAGCTCTGCTTGTTCTGAGATCTGCATGTGTAGTATTGCCTTTGGAGGACCACTACCAACACTGGAGCTTTAGCAGCCTAGCCATTAATAATATTTAGATTCCATGCCAGCAGGCAAGAGAAGAAAAAAGTTGTTGTTGTTGTTGCTGCTGGAGGCTTCAGGGGCTGGAAGGGAGGTAGACTCTGCAACTGATCTGGGGTTAAGCCATGGTTTCTGCTCCCAATGCTGGAGTTAGAGATATTATCTGTGCAACTGCCTTCTGGCCCTCACTAGCAATGATTCTGGGTTATTTAAACTGTTGTCCTGAAAGACTTTAAAATCTTACTTTCAGGGTATTGCTCTTGACATTTTAAGTTAATTTCTTGCCTTTTCCATTGTATTTCTCTGCAGCCAGCTCATGTTGCCTTCGATCTATCATCTTCACCTCAATGTTTCATTTAATTTTTACCTGATCAAAGTAAAGCTGAGTACAACCTTTTTAAAGTAGCTAATACAAGAAGGAATAATCAAACTAGTCCACATTAACAGATTGCTGACCAGAAACAATGCTGTCACCTGGCAGCTTTTCAAACAGAACTGGATGGATGGGACAGATCAGGCTCTCTACTTGATATGATTCAAGGCCAGCATGTGGACACGACAGAACAGGAGCTAGGAATGTATTGCACTGATCCCAAAGGCAAATACCCACAGAACCAGTCCAGCTCTCATGGATAGCACCTTGAGGGAGGTACCTGTGAAAGCCCAAAGCTCCTGGCTGCCTGAGTCCAGAGAGTTCTGCTTTCAGGGGATACTGTTTACACATTTGAGGGTTATTATCAGTGAGGTCCCTGCTTTAAGAAGCAGCACTTCACAGACCCCACTATAAGATTGAAACTTCAGTGAAGTCAGGGGCCAGGAACAGACAAGGGACCATCAATCAGCAATTTGCCGTGTGATCTTGTGTCTTCACATGAATTTTAATTAGTTAATTTAATTGCTAATTTGAGAAAAAAAGGAAAATGTTTTCTAGAATATGAATTTCAGGGGATCAGCTCTGTTTCTGTTTGGAGGAGGCATTTTGAAACCTCAGAGGAACATACACCTGGAAGGCCCAGTGGCAGGCTCTAGGAACAGGCCAAGGCTATGGTGAGTACTGTGCCATTGGGGCAGCCCTAGGTGGCACAACCAACTCTAAGAACGGAAATTCAGTCCCTCACGTTACATTGGCAATAACATCATATTCCATTTCCCAGCAGAGTGATCTAAAAAATAGCCCTATGTTAAATGCTTATGATATCAATGGTTTTCCTGTATTTACACTCAACTATGTCACTACAGACATGAGGTGCATTATGCCCCAATAGACTGTGCAAAGATTTAGATAGTATTTGGAACCTTAAAATAAATAAAACCTTCTGCTAAATCATAAAACTTATGCTTTATCATCTTTTATATTAATGTGAATCATGTGTAATAATAATTAATACCATGCCAGTCATCTTTTATACTAATATAATAAAGTAACTGATGCATTTTAGTTTTGCTGAGCATTTGCAGTTTTGTGTCTGTAACTTCTAGTGACATGAATAAGACTGAGGTTATAGATGGTATTTGATTTTCTTTCATACATCATATAAAGTGTGACACATTGCAAGCACTGTTGCCATCTTTTTTATTAAAGTTGAACCGACACTCCTGCTTAATTTGCTTCAGCATGTCCTATGGAATTACTATTCTTCTTCAGAAGATCTGCGACATCTGATATTGCAGAAAGAATTTAGATGACTGCAAACAGGATGTCTCGCCACAACAAACCAGTATACAACCCTCACTCACTTTCTGTCAGAGAAGAGTGACAGGTATTGATGAGGACCATGGTTTTTTTTCTCCAGACCACTACTTTTTTAAGCAGCAGACAGCAAGGGGAGGGAGGGAGGGGAAGGCAGGGGGAAAAATGAGGGCAGAAATTTCTAATTAATCCTTCATGCCCCACATTTTCTGTCTTGATAATCTATATTGGGTCTGGCTGTGATAGAGTTATCTGTCATCATAGCAGCCTATATGGTGGTGCATTTTGGATCTCTGACTAAACCGGTGTTGATGACACAACAGTGTCTCACTTTTGGCTGAACATCTCCTGCACAGTGAGTAGGCTACTGGCAGGTGAGAAACTGAGAGGGGACTAAGCCAGGACAGCCAACCTGAGCTGGCCAAAGGGATATTCCATACCACATGAAATTGTGTTCAGCAATAAAATCTCAAGGAAAGAAAGACTAAGGGGTGACGCTTGTGCCTATGGCATTACACATGCTGAGGTTCTGCTTACCAAGCACTGAAAAGTAGTGTATAAATGCATTTTTTTTCTTTCCTTGCACATTCAGCTTTTGCTTCAACTATAGACTGTTTTGATCTCAACTCATGAGTACTTTCACTGTCTAGTTTCTCCTCATACTAGGGGGAAAGGGGAACGAACAAGCAGGCGAGTGGGTTCTCAGTTGCTGACTAGGGTCAACCAACCCACTGCATAAGCTTTATGATTTTCATCTAAGCCAGAGCAACTCTGATACTGGGCTTCAGTTCAACCCTGGCTTTGTTTCTATCAGCAACATAAAACAGCAACAGCTGCCATTATATAAGCTCAGTAAGACACTTGCAGGTGTGTCACAGAGCCAGCATTTCTGTGACTGATTTCTTGCTAAACTTAGGAACAGTGCTATATTCTCATGAGTTAACTTCTGTTGAATGGTTTCTTTAATGCATACAATGCAAATATGCTCTGCATCAGCAGCAGCAATATAAACCTGCTTATTTCACATATTTCTTCACAAACATTTACTCTAAACAATGCAATAAAAATCCTTTGCTATCAACTTCTGTTGTCACATTCAGCTTTTTCATGTTCTGTAGCACTGAATCAGAGATATTGATTCATTTACTTTACACAAACATGCAACAGGCCATCTACCTTTCCCTTCCAAGGAGCCAACGCAATAGAGCACTGTGCACACGTAGTATTTACATGTTTTGCTACATTTAAGTATCAGGTGCTTTTCACTTCCTTATAACTATTGTATACAGCACCAAGTCAGCACAGTGCAGCAGGGAACTCTTGTGCAGTAGTGATTACTTAGTTCCCAAATACAACAGTTTTCCTGAAAAAAGCAGTTTTAACTAGATGTCTACCATCTTACTCTTATCCATTTATCCACTTCTGGAGGGAAATAAGGAGCCTTTTCTGCTTTGCACTGTGCTGTTTTAAGCATGTTTTTCAAAGGGACAAAGAAAAGCTTCAATAAGTTAGCAAATATAACCCTGTCCTGGCTTCTGCTAGGGTAGAGTTAATTTCTTCTAACTATCTGTTACAGTGCTATGTTTTGGATTTGTAATGAGAATGGTGCTGATAACACACTGATGTTTTGGGGTTTTGCTAAGTCATGTTTGTTCTAAGTCAAGCACTTTTTTTTGTCCTTGTCTCATGCTCTGCCAGTGAGGAGATATGCAAATAAAAAAAACCAACCTGGGAGGAAGCATAGCTGGGACAGCAGGACAGGTGGCCCAAACTGACCAAAGGGATATTCCATGCCCTAGACCATCATGCCCAGTATATAAACTGGGGGAGTTACCCTGTTACCCTCAAGGGTGGCCAATCTGGCATCAGTCAGTGGGTCATGAGCAATTGTACTGTGCGTCACTTGGATATTTTTTCCTTTTATTATCATAACTATTTACCTTTATTACTGTATTTTACTTTCTTTTCAATTATTAAATTGTTCTTATCTCAACATACAAGTTTTACTTTGATTCTCCTCCCCATTCCACCAGGGTGGGGGAAAAGAGGGGGAGTTGAGTGAGCGGCTGCATCGTGTTTGAATCTCCAGCTGGGCTTAAAACCACGACAAACCCATTATCTTTTAAATCACGATTTTAAGACAAGGCTTTGGGAGCTCAGCTTCTAGTATTTGAACAACTGAGACTGACAGTGCTGCATCACACAACTGCATAAATAAGGAAGGCTTAGTGACAAATGAATCATTTCTCAGATTATAATCTATTACACATAAACCTTTTTCCTTTTTCTGAGTCAGGCACTTTCTTAGATATAGCTTTCACACTTCCCAGGTTCACAAAATTATAGCACCAACAAAGTACTGCCTTTATGCACAACACCCAGTGAAACTTCCCATTTTTTACCCCCACCTAGGATTTTCCAAAGTGAGTCTTGAATATCTTAAAGAAACCTGTCCCTGTGGTTTTTTTCCAGAACAGTACCCACAGGGAGTAATAAAACTTGAAAAATTCATAGTACCCTGAGTCATCCAGACAGAAGATTGTTAAATGCCTGATAGGTCATAGCAGATGGGATTAAAAATGAGGAAAGGTGTCTCAATATGATGCTGAAGTAAGGAAAAAATTATTTTGTCCCTGAAAATGAAAAAAGATAAAACAGAAATCTCTTTGCTCTTCCATATATGAAATACGTGAAATTGAGATGTTCTTATCTTTTGCTATCAGTGATGCCACTGTGGGCTAGATATGCTCAGAATAGCCCTGCCAGGCAGGGCGACATACAGGCACCCAGTGTGTGGAGTTTGAAGGCCTCTGGACAGAAACACATGCTGAGCTGTTCTGCTTAGCTAACATGGGAGTTTACCTGCTCTTGTCTATTAGAAATCTAGGTACCAAACCAGGTTTCTGCTGTAAATCATAGGCTCTGTAAGTTGTGTGAAAACTCAGTAAGGCAAATATTTGTGAGGAAGAGATGAAGACTCATTATAAATCTGTTATTTATGGGCTTAACTGTGATGCAGATCTCTAGTTTAGACACCACTCTTAAAATATTTTGGCTTTGGTGCTTGAAAGTGATCCAGCAAATCTTAGCCCTGTCACATGTACCCTTAATTTCACTTAAAAGTCTCTATGACTAGATTCTTGTTGTCACTATCAGTAAAAGAAAAAAAAAAATGTATTTACTTGTTGCTGTAGAGAATATAAGGAAATGTTTTTTTCCATAAATATCTAAAAGTAATATACTTAATCATTTTCCTTTGATGGATCAAGCCAAGAGACTATAGACAAGTTTAGCACTTATATAAGAAGAGGGTAGCTGCCAGTTCTGCAAGTTTCTTTGCCATCAGCAATTGATTTATATCCTTCCTTTCACTTCCCAGACACTGTCATTATCTATTACTGTATCACTAGATGAGCTTTGTTTAATTTAGCAACCTTCAATATGAAACATTCTCCAAATAGCCTTCATTACCATGCATGACCAGGAAAAAAGTACTTCTTTTTGTAGCGGTTCTTGAGGACAGGATGTGTCAAAGCCATACGTGCATCAGTGTGTGTGGTGTGTTACTGAAGCGTCTGAAGCAAATCTTCTCTGGCAAAGCAGAGCAGGAGCAGATCCTGAGCAATAAAAACACACTACAACACTGACACCTGTTGGTAACAAGTGTGCCAAATTGTGACAGTGTCTTTACAGTCCTATATTTTCAGAAGACTAAATTAATACACCTACATCTCCACATTTAAGTCACCCGTGTATAAAGAACCAAATGCGAGACAAAAGTGAAGATTTGATGCCCAGTCTTTCTGGAAGCGGATATCCGTATCTGCTGACATCCATGTGCAGCTGATGTCTAACAACTGTTATAACAAATAAAAACACACCAGCACATATTGCATGTCTAGAGACTGTTTCCTGAGATCCACATGTCAACTGGAGTAAGCAATGCATCCTGCAAAGCATTGAAAGACTTCGTGTAATTTAAACACAAAAGCTTTTCCATCTGGGTCGCTCTAAGTGTCAGATGGAACCTGGAAATGAAATACCAGTCTTCAGGACAATAGCAGCTTAAATGAAAGCTGTCTAAGAACAAACTAGCAATGTGGTATCTTTTCCATTGCTTCCTACAGAAAAGTGAGATGAGTGAAGAGTGAAGTTGTACTGCAGCATTCCTCCTATCCTAGCAGTGGTCTGTGCTTCCACATGAGCTTTTTTATGAGGAATTGCTAGAAGAGGAGGTAAGCATTACAGAAAAACAAACAAACAAAGAGGCAACACGATCTGCTTGCTTTTTAGCATAACAACAAGCTTCTCTACTGCCCTACTGGTTGTCCTCAAAGACTATAAAGACTTGCTACTATAATCAGCTACTATAATTACCCTCCAGAACAAAGATGTGTGATTTGAGAACTGAGGCTTTCCAAGTTCAGCACCTAATGACAAAGCCAACTTTCATGACCCTGTTCCAGATTGTATTTAGCAAAGCAAAGTGACACATTAGTAACAGCCATCTAAACTCTTGCTGACCTAAGAAGCAATGTTTCAGTATGTGCCCTGTGTTTTCTACTGTATGGCTCTAGTATTTTTGGAAAGAAGCAACATTGGCAACAAATTGAACACTAAATTGAACTGGCAGCAAATCCTGTAGTCATTCAAGGTCACAATAGTCTCGTCTTTACTTGTCTGGTGATTGGTAGGCTCCTTTTCAACAGTTAAATAATTAATTCAGCCTTAAGCACATTAAAAAACATTTCCTCTTCCAAGGTAAATGAGAGTTCAAAAAACATTCCAGTTCCCAGTTTGTGTCATGTATGGGCTTCAGCACTCTCCCTTCTTTGCTCAGAGGAATGGTGTCTTGATCAAAGAACACTACTACATCTCCTCAACACATTACGAACGCCTAGAGGTGCTTTACGCACTACGGTGATGCCTGCATTTACAGGAAAGAAAACAAGGGATAGGATCAGCCTATCAAATATTCAACTCTGCAGAAAGCAAGTTAGATTGGCGGACCATGATTAGCCAAACTGAACTGTGTTCAGAGTAGGATCTAAGCCTGATTATCCCAGAGGGCTCTTCACCTCCCAGCTATGTCATGATTTATTCTGAGGAAATTGTCTGTGCCAGTCATTTGTATCTGAGATAGGATGTACAAAATAGCTAAGATTCACCTGAATTCAAGGTGATTAAGACTTCAAATAAGATTTTCTTTGTTGTGGTTCAGTCTGTTTCACAGTTCTGGAGTATAGTATCTGTGAATGATACCAGACAATGAAAATACTGAGCTTTGTTAGAAGGGTGAAAGAGAAATGGCATAACCACTTTTATTTTTACTTTCTTTACTGGAAGTATATTCTGGTTAATATGGATCCAGCATGATGCTCTGAGTCACAAGGGAACATGACATTCCTGCACCAAATCACAGCAGGCAGTAACTTTAAACCTGTTACTCTCACCTTGCCCATTAAAACAAAAAGTTTTATTCACAGGAGAATAAACATTTCAAATGAAACTGAGGAAAGACTGAAAAAACTCCACCCAACTGTTAACATCTCCCATGAAAAGTACCAGTGGACTATGTACTGAGAAAACACCCTCACACACCCTGACAACATTAGCAGACTTTTACAGTCATCAGAGCAGAGACCATGTATTACTACATATCTGCGAAACAGCTACAATCATAATTTATCTACAAATCTAATCAGAGAATCTGGAGATTAAAACAGTGAAAATACTAAATCCTAACATTTCTGCAGTTCTCGCACAGCCTGCCAACTTTTCCAATATACTACAAACAAATCGATGTAAGTCTTTTGTGTAAAAGCTTTCACCACATTTACTGCCACAGGGTTTTGAGTTTGAAGTTATGGTTTTTTAGTAAAGGAATTATGCAAGTACTGTATTAAAGGCAAAATGCACAGTTCATGCTGAACTAAAATAATTGAGTTGTGAGTGACAAAATAATTATATATATCCTGGGTATTTAGCTATTTTTATAATATAATTACTAGCTTTTCTGCATCAAGAAGAATAGAGTGCTCTCAAAGATTAAGAGTATTGTGTGAGTTGATACACAAGAACGCAACTTTCTTGATGTATATCATCCAGCAAATTAAAAAGTTGCCTGTCACCAATCAGTAAACCCACATTGCTGAGCACTTGATGTTATTAACCTTATTTATTTTAAACTTTTGATCAAATGACCAGCTTTCTTCATGACCCATGACATTTTTTTGCTAGTGATCACTCCAGACTTTAAGTCAGAATCATTATTTCAGAATAAAATATTAAATATCAATATTGGTTTGTTGTTGTTATAAAGCCTCTTTTAGCTGATCTAGTGATGAAGCAAGCTGAAGGAGTGTAGGTGTTGCTCAGGGATAACAGGGATGCATTTTGCCCTTACACCTGCTGCATCGTGCAATATTAAACACTAATTTGATGCAAACACCTATTTTGCACATACTTTTCAGTCATGAATATGGTAGAAATTGAAGGAATGGAATTTCTTAAAAAGCAGGAAAAAATAAACCACTGAAGAGTGGTACTCTGGGATTCATGAGATCCAGTCTTCAATTTGAAGAGCAAGGTAAAAGGATATTAACCAGCTAAAGGCTTGGCTGCAGATGCATTGAAAAAGCCATTTAGATATTTGACTGATTCCTCACTTTATTAAATTGAACCTGATATGGGCATAATAGTTTTATTATAATCCTACAAACATTAAACAATAATCCTACAAACATTTCACCTTTTTCAGAAAAATCAAATTAGGTACAAAATTATTTTGTGAATGCTCTTATATTAAGCTATCCAGAACAACAAATATAGTTGAGTGTTGATCAAGCCATTGCCTGACTTAAAATAGATGAATAATATTTACAAAATGGCATGATCATGTCAGCCTAAAGCACAGTGTTGGATTTCCTCCTGTTCTCAGGCAAAACAACATCATCCAGAATGTCTTCAAGAACCTGGTGCCAGGTGCTGCCTTCCCAGAGTTTCTGCACACAGCAGCAGCTGTGCTGGCCAGGGCTGATACTTCTCAGTGCAACAGAACTCTGCCAAGCAGCTGATTAGTGGTCTCCTGCTTCTGTAGTGGACACTGCCTACTGCTCCTCACCTTTCAGGGTGGAATGAACGTAGCAGAAAATTCTGCTTCTCATATAGGAAACATGCCTCTGTGATTGACAGCACATTCTGCTTGGATTTGTTTATTAGTTCCTTATGTTTTATTAGTCTAATTAAGGCAATATTTACTGTGAGGAGGAAATTTTTCCCTCCGTTTCTGATAATGGCATTCCCTATCCCTCCTGCTATTCTTGCAGTGCATTCTGCAGTGCCACACCATGGCTACTCTGTATCTCTCCCACAGAATCACTGCATTGTTACTATGAAGTATTTAGAATATTTATAGCAGTAGGATTTACCTGCCAAAGAAAGAAGGATTTGCATTTTCCGATATGGGATTTTGACCAGTCATCACACTAGTCAAGTGCATTGGCACCTTGTCTTCTCTGGCAAAATTGCAGTCATTTTGCTTGGATGAGGACCTAGACACAGTTAGCCGTGTCTGTGCCGTTGCCAAATGGGATTATTACAATACATTATACATGTGGCTGGTTTTGAAGACCACCTGGAAGCTTCAGCTAGGGCAGTATGTAGTTATCCATGAGATTAACAGTGAGGTTCTGAGGCACACAGTACACCAACTTGCCAAACTCTGCTCTTTCCACCTATTTGCATGGCTGCAGTGGAAGTGACACTCCCTCAAGTCCTGTGTGAGGCAGCCACGGGCAGCCTGTCTCTGTGCCACAGGTAGCATTTTAGAGCAACTGAGTTGTGCTAGCTTGGAATCAGACTGGAGACATAGGGCATTCTCACTGCAATCCTCAACAGAACAGTCCTCACCTATCCGGCAGAGCCCACAGCAGTAGATCAAATGGTCAACACAGTGGAATACATGTCAATTTTTCACAAACCTCTGCTGTAACAATTGATTTTTAAGTTTTTAGTACAGAGGAACCGCAATCCATGTATAAATCTTGACACAGACTTGTGGAGTGGTATACACTAACCCTGCCCCTAGCCACAACACTACTAAGTTCATTGCTATACATTTAAAAATCCCATATTTAGAGATCAGAGCATAATCTATTATTCCCAAGAATGATAAAAAAGTACTAAATAGCAAACAAGGAAATACAGCTTTCTCTATTTTTTCTTTTCTCTATTTTCTTCTATCAGAGATCAAGCAGTTGGGCTTCTTTGGTCCTGCTCCTTATGTGTCCCCACCATTGCTTGCACATTATTTTCCTGACAAGCCTCATCCCTCATATCACTGATGGATTTATATTCTGCTGAGCTCAACTGAGTACTTATATAGTCAAAATCTGATCTCATTACATGTGTGTCAGCAGAACTAACTCCAGGGAAGTCGATGGAACCAAGTTGATTTACAGACTCGGAGCCAAATATTTAATTTACCATCCAACATCTGTCATAACCTTAAATTGAAACTCTCCATGGACATGACCTACATTCCTAAAACTTACAGATGGTATTTTAATATTTCTATAAAAAGAAAAATCTTGTCTGCCAGAGAAGTGTACTCAGTTCTTCTCATTTAAGACATCTGATATGCACCCTAATTCCTCAAGGACCATTTATAAGGGCAGCCAGTTGGAGCTAAGACAAAAGGAATAGGAAGAAAAAAGAAGGCAGCTATGTCAACTGAAATGTCAAGGTGCTGGCTAGCCTAAAGCTCAGTTCCAAAATGAATTGGAAAGGAGAAGTCGTATATATATATGTATATATATTTACCACATTGCCACTGATTCCCGTGTATTATAACTTTCAGTGACCTCATCCAAACTACACTTGTCCTGAAAAGTCTGGAATTATCAATCCTTGCTCAGGATAGCCTTGAAATGATTTTTCATTTGGTTTTTGAGGATGGAGTCTAAAATATATGCTGCTTCAGAGTTAAATACGAAAAGAGTTCTCATGTTTGGACATACTTTCTCCACTTAGGCTTTTTCTCTCTGCATTTTACACTGCAAAGAGCATTGATTAATGTGAATGTTTTAGCTGTAGTTGTTGTTTGTGTATAAACTTTTGTTAAAACAAGTACTGCAGAATAAATGACCTTTACACAGACACCTATTAAGGCACTAAAAGGCTTGGCTACATTCATCTGAGACGCGTATACATAACGTTTGGAACAATAAAGGGATCAGCAGCTGCAAGGGGTTTGAATTGAATTCTTTAACAATAGAAAAGTTTTTCAGCCCCAAATACCAGCAAAGAGAATTTTTTGCAGATAATCCAGAAGAAAGAAAATAATAAAAAAAAAATGCTAGCCAACTTTGCAGCAGTTAGCATAAGGGTGCCATCTGAAACATGTCAGCTTAAGAGTGTCCCATAGTACCATTCTTTTACACAACCATAGTATTCAGAACTGTTTCCCCAAATAATCCCAGATGGCAAGCCACAAAATTTCAATTCATTTTAAAAGCTTTCTTTGCTGTTATTATGTGATTGAAAGTGCAAAAGCAAGTTGCCATTCTCATGGCACTATTTGCATTGGCTATTATCCCCTAAAATCCCCTTTAAACAGCTACATTGTCAGCCCATAGGCCTCATTTAGAACTACAAAAAAGACCAGATTAATTCGATCAAAGGGAGAGCCAAGTACAAAATGCACTTTTCAAACTGTATCAGAGTAGGTTCCCTTTACAGATCACTGCATGGCTAGAGCAATGCAAAAAACCCTTGCCTGAAATAAAGCACTAACAGAAATAGCTGTGCATGTTTCACATGAAGCTTTTGGGGCTCTTCCAGGGTAAATCTCTCACTACAAATGATTACAATAAAATATATTTTAACATAAGTAAATTAAGTAGCAAGCATCCATTTTTGTCCATTTGGCTTTCTGCCACCATTTTCAGGAGGCACTGATGTAGTGCTTGGATAATTTAGCCAGCTATAGACATTCCTGAAGTCTCTGTCAATTGGAATTTTTAATTAATTAATTTAACATTGAGCAATGAAACTTTCAAAAGATATATATAAGTCCCTCCAGAATTATTTTCCTTCTAGTGTAAAAAAACCTATCACCATCACTGACAAAGCAAAGAAAATAGAAAATCTTTTTGTATTATTTCTGCAAAATATTTTTTTTTCTTAATCTAAGGTGAATCATTTTGAGTCAAGCATAATACAGGTCCATAGATCTACAGCCAAAAAGTCCCTAGTGGCTTTTCAATCTCACCTGGGGTTCGATGACAGGCAATAATGCTGATATTTTTGTTTTCCACAAAAGCTCCTTTGGTGTCTCTGCACCGTCTCGTTCTCTCTGTCTTTACTGGAGTTTGCTTAGTGATCCTGCCATCAATTCTCTCACCCTCGGTCTGAAGCAGTTTCTTCAGCAGCTGCTTTTGTGTACTGAGAAGAACATTTTACAGAGTAAAGAACTGCAGCACAAAGGTAGAGCCACTGAACATGTGCAGCAATATGTGCCATTGCCTCTTAAAGGACACATCAGGCTGGGAGAGACATGCTGAAAAGCTGAGCACCTGCAGCCAATATCATAGTCATCTGCTGTAGGATGGAGCTGACTGGATGCTTTTGTTTGCCACTTCCAATGGGGTTTAGATTTTTGAACAGGACCCTTTTAATATAGCAGTTGCATTTCTTTACTTCTCGTATTTTATGGAATAAGAGTTTGTGTAGTGTCAGTAATAAATACTGTGTAGCAAGAAAGTGTTCCTGTGGAGACAGAAATAGCTCCCACCGAGAAAAAAGGCCTTGACAATCCATGTAATAAATGTTGATTTGTAAATATTATTAATTTACTAGCATGAAAACCTTGTTTTAATTCATAATTATGAAAGCCATTATTTGTGATATTAGGAAAAGAGAAAAGAGAAAAAGTTAATGTAAAACTAGTTATATATTTCAAGGGTGCACATTTTTTTAAAAAGCATGCAGTTACACTGTGAAATAATACATATGCAATCAGAGGCATGGTTTAAGCTTTTAAAAATCTGTCAGATGTAAACATTTGCATGTCACCACACCTATTCAATGGAAATAAATGCCAGAAGTCAAAATCAGTCAGAATGAGGTGTTTAGGACTTTGTACAGAGTAGTATACAGAAAAGTACTTCAAATAAACTGCAGTACTGATGTCAGCATTTTCAAGTTTCTACCCAATTCACTCTCATTCATATGAGATACACACACTTCTAATCAGTTCAGTCCAGTTTAAACTGCCATATTTTCAAACTGAGTTCCAGAATACTGAAGAAAGGATAGTGACAGGCCATGTTCTAACATCACATGCATGCAAATCTGGAATAACTTCATCCAAATCTATGGAATTAAACTGTCATACAGGAAAAAATTGTTCAGACCAAACAGTTTTCACAGCTGTTTCACACTCTTCCAAAATCCAAAGCCTCAAAGCATTAAACTCAGTCTGAGCTTGAGACACTTGATATCTGTCCTACAGATGCACTATGTTTCTTTTTTTCTTCCCTTTGCTGTTGTTAGTGTGAGAACATTCGATTTCAAGGTTTCCAAATGATGTTATTTCCTTAGACTGGGTTTTCCTAAGTCACTCATTAGTGAAATCCCCATTGATGAAAAGGAAATTTTACTGCTTTCTTTGACTGTGTTCCCATTTTAGATTTGCAATAGCATTATATAGTTTTCCTCCAGCATTAACAATCAGAAATTAATCCTTCTAGCAGAAATTAAGCCACAAGGAGGCTTTTTTTAGATAAACCTGTAGCAGAGAAATAAGGGTTGAGAGCATCTTTCAGTTTCACAAACAAATATTTTGATGTGTAAGAAATCAGTAATTGTTGGTAATTTATAAACAGACAAGTTGCTCTCAAAGTAAATAAGTTTTTCCTCATATTCAGATGGAATTTCCTGTGTTTCAGTTTGTGCCTCTTGTCCCTCATACTGTCACTGAGCACCACGGAAAAGAGCCTGGCTCCATCCTCTTGACACCTGCCCTGAAGATACTTGTATACATTGACAGGTCCATCTCAGTCATCTCCTCTCCAGGCTAAACAGGCCCAACTCCCTCAGTCTTTCCTCATAAGAGAGGTGCTCCAGTCCCCTAATGTCATGGTTTAGGAATGGTATTCCCCAGTTTAGTACTCCCTCTGAAAAGAAAACTATAGGCTGTTCCCCTCCTCCCTCCAACGGGAAACACAAAAACCAGAAATCATAGTTTGAGATAAGAACAGCTTACTGGAAACAGCAGTGAGATAAGAAAACAAACAATAACAGCACCAGTATTAACTAAAAAAGTGTACAAAGAGAGGGTGGATTTACATGCAAAATGCTCACCAGGCCTGACCCCACACAGCATGACCCCGAGACAATGAACTATGGCCGATGGGTTCTCCACCCCACCATGCTTTGTTCCACCAGAAAGGGATGCCCTTCTTCCTGGAAGTGAGAGAGGGAGTCCTTTTTCCCCACCTCTGGCAATTATGTAAGGTGGTAATGAATAACACAAGGTCTTGGTCACAGCCCCTTATGCTGACCTGGGCAGGAAACAGGATACCTGATCATCTTCATAGCCCTCTGATGGACCATCTCCGGTACTTTCTTGTCTTTCTTGACTGCTGTGTTAAAATGGCCCGAGACAAATGTGTTCAGTCAACCTGGGAGTTGGAAGATACCATAGAGGGTTCTCTGGGAAATGTATCTTGGAATACACAAGGCAAACTGATAAGGTAAAAGGAGGATGAGCAGAGAATGGATGGTGCTTTGGCAGAATCAAAAAATCATTGCACCAGTTAAGTAGAAAAAGGAATATGAGGAAATACAGCAGAGCTAAAATAAGGTGAGAGATTACAGCTGCACTCTTGCATTATAACAGAGTGGAGAAAAGGATTGTCTTTTCCCTATCCTAATCCTATTATTCTCCACCCTGCTATCCGCCCATTACTTAATCCTTCCATGAAGATGTCAAATTTGGAAGCAAAATTGCACAAAATCCACAGTCTGATAGCACAAACAGCCCGGCACAAAGAGGCCTGGTAGTGTAGTGGCTAATCTGTGAACAGTTCTTGCTTCACAGGTGGTACCAATAACGTCAGCTGGAGTCTTTCTGCCTCAGTCCCTCAGTTGGGATAATTGTACTTCCTTTGCAGTGCTGATCACTTAAACAGTTCAAGTACTTCTTGAACACATATCTGAGAATTGTGAGGATAATTTCTGCAGGTTTGAACCTGCTTTTTCTATAGTATTTTTCTGGAAAATTATCATAAATGTATTACAAGTTACAGCCTTATTTTTTGCCTCAACTCTTCTCTAACAAAGGTAGAGATGGCTTTTTACTCATCTGGCCAAAAGCAATGATCATATTTGCAAAGTTCCCACAGAGTATCTAATTTCAGGCACATCTACGTGCTTTTAATAGCTGGTTCTTGCCCAGGTTCTTATGGGTCAGCACAAAAATTTAAAGCACCAGTTTTATGTGGATGGAAAAATTAACTGAGAAGCTTCCATCAGAAAGAAGTAACACACTTCTGCTATTCATGTCACCCATGAAAACAACAGTACTGGTAATTACTAGAACTGGTACTGAGCTAAGCATCTGAGTGAATTTATGGAGTCACTCCTCAGAAGAAACTCCCTTCTATTTCTAGGAGCACGAAACAAAAGGGAAACTTGCCAGCACTTTGGTCACACAACAGCATTTGATTTTGATGCCCCAGTCTGGGGCAGTATCTACCTCAATTTCACCTTTCCATTTTTCAAGACTTGTGATAAGTTTGTATGTCCTTCTTATTGACTGAACAGAAAATAAGGCAGTATTTTAAAAGAAAAAATTCTTTGTTTTTCTTTTTTGTTGGGGTTTGTTTTTCAGTTTAGTTTTGGCTTTTTGTAGCTGAGATTACAGACAAGGTGGTTTTATCTGCTAATGATTTAACTAGATGTGGGAATCAGTCAAACAGTATTCAGTGCTTATATTTTTTATGACCTATTCTTTGAACTTTATATGTAATAATCTCGAGACCTCTTTCATAGGAAAGTTGGTAGAATTCAAGTGTTGGTATGAATTTCATTATATTTTCTACTTTGCACTAACTCCTTATTTCAACACCCCCAGAAAAATGTACAGTGATATTTGAGGCTGCTTTTAGCCAGACACCCACTTTTCCAGAGGCTCCAATGGGGTAGCACAAGATCTTTTCTGACTCTACAGCCAGAAAATTACAGCAACTGAACCAGTAGAAAACCATTCTTTTTTTTTTCTGGGTTCAGTATCTTATTTGCTGTACTGCAAGCATCATCACTGGAGTGAGCTTCTTGGCACATCTGGTTTTCCACATAAAATGAAAGGAAGTCAAACACCCAGGTATTTCCTGAATTACTTCCCTTACATAATTTCTTACCCAGGAAGCTCTTGTGGACCACAGGATGCTACCAAAGAGGCAACGTGGGGCCAAAGAACAGTTCAGCTGCCATCTCACTGTGTTGAGGGCAACAGGTGAAGGTCAGCTTTAGCCAGCAGTAGCAATAACACTTCAAGGGGCTCAATAAACCTGGGAAAGCAAATGATCAGGCATACAAGACTAAGCACTATGAGACAGGGCCCTTGTACATGCAAAGCCTTGAATTTATTTTTTTTTTCACAGCCTTTACCTAGGGCTCCGGAAATATCCACCATAACTTAAGATTATGTGTGCTCCTGCATAAATAAATTAACTCCTCCATGCCCCTCCCACCTTCAACTAGCAATAACCTAACCTAAATAGTGTTTTGGTTTCCAGATCTTTGCCATCCGCAAACATCCAGCCTATAAAAGCCTCACAGAGGAAGCCATTTATATAGGCAGGATGAAATAGATAGCAGCAAACAGTATCTGTAAGACTAGGAAGACACCGGTTTGTGCCTACTCAGAAGATTTGGAGAGCCCATTGGGTCTCCCTATGTAAATTTAAAGAAGTCTCCACCATATCTGTTCAAAAGTATACGCAGAATTCCTTCCTGACACGAGTCAGCAATGAGCCAGTCCAGTCAGAGTCGGTGTTCAAGGTGCTGATTCAGTCTGCATAGGCACACATCAAATACAGACTCAGAAGGTCTGGTGTGTCTACCCTGCACACATATGATTTACCAGTTCATACACATTCAGTACCATTTTCTATATCCCAGGGTAATTTGGGAAAAAACACCCAGCTGTTGCAAGCATATAGCAGAAATCCTTCTTTCTCCAAGCTTCCTAAAATGGAGCAATTTCCAAAGTGAAATTGGATTTCATTGTGTAAGATTGGACAACAGATCTTACCCCAGCTGCAGTTCTGGCTGACAGATCTCAGGCACATGGAAATGATACTCCATGCTGTGTCACTGCACCAATATAGTTTCAGGTGCTCCCATTATTTCTCACTTTTCTTATAGAGACAGCAGCCCTGTGTGAACATCCCCTGAACACTGCAGGGCAGAGACATGCATCAAGTACCAAAATATTCATACAGGATTTTCAGAAGCACTTGCACTGGATCTGCCTCTGCTTTCTCTTGAAATCTGTGATAAAACTTCCTTGTGAGAACAAGAATGTGTGAGAACATTACTTGTTTCTTTTGTTGGTTTTCTTTTTTGGTTGGGTTTGTTGGTTTGGTTTGGTTTGGTTTTTTTTTTTTTGTAATTAACTGAAAGAAGCTCTGAACACTTTTTGAAATCTATCTTTTTGTTTTTCAGAAGTCAGTCTAAAGCATAACTTCAGAAAGACTGGAAAAGAAGGTGCAGCCCTTCCCCCCAATAAAGCAATGTATTGTAACAAAGGTAAAGCTGCTGAGAGAGGGTTGTCATTTAAGAAATCGAAATTTTCTAACTAGGGGTCTACAGGGAAGGAAAACTCGCCTTTCCTTGCCATTACTGCTGTTTACTTCTCATTAATTCAGCTGCCTGGTAAAGCATTTATGGGGTAGCAACAGCCTACTGTTTGCACAGAGGCTGATACCACCAGGGCACGAGGAGAGCCCTCATGACCTGGTTGCATGTCTTCCTGGCTAAAAGGCCTCCATTTCACATACTCCTTTACACAGAAGGGCAGCCATCTCCCTGCACCTCTGGGAGAGTTTAAATCATAAGAGGTTTGCCCTTTCCTCTCTTTGCCTCTTTCTTTCTCTGTCCAAGAGACTGACGTGAGCAAAGCCAGCTGCTGCTGCCTCTGTTAGGCACCACAGAGCAGTAGGGGTCTTGGGGGATGCAGCCTCACTGTCCCTGCACAGGGGCTGTAAGGACCTGTGTGCACCCCAGGTAAAGAACACCAGGAAAGTGAGGAAACCAAGGAAATGGATGACACAAGGTGGTCTAAAAGTTAGTTGAGACTGGGGTCCAGGGAAACTGCAGTTGACACTCCTAAGAAGCCCACCACTCAAAAACAGGCAGCCAACTTCTAAGGAAATGGTTGGTTGAAAAGGTGTCACAATGTCATCTGGCTGATTAGCTCCCCACAGCTGCCAGCACATTTAAAGCAGCTTTTTTAATCATTAAAACATTGCAGGTAGTGTAAATAGCTGTTTCTTGACCAAATTTAAACCCATCAGCAAAGTCAGATGAATTGTAAATCACAGAATTACAGAATCTTCTGTTATATGCTCCTCCTGAGCCCTGGTAGGTGTCCAGCAAGGTCAGCCTCCAGTCAGTAGCTGGAGGAAACAGCCACCAGCGACTCATACATCTGGGGAAGTGAGACGTCAGTGCTGATAATGGCTCCGATTTCCCGGCAGTGTCTTTTGAGGGATTTCTGTTTCTGCAGATGAGAGCTGCAGCTCTAACCTGGGGCTAAACAGCCACTTCTGTGAGACTGCTTTTCATCCAGAAATAGGGGCAAGGGAGAAAATCTGATATAACAGAAAGCAAAGGAGAGCTACAGAAATCCACTGGGAGCCTGGGTGGAGGCTAAACCAGGGGCAATGGCATGAGAAAACATGCCAAAGAAACCTTTCACTTATTACATAATCTTGATGGCTGTGGTTTGTCCATTTCATTATTATGATATTAAACTATACTTATTGTAATTATTAAGTAGCATTCATACATTTGTAAGTTTAGCTTCAGAAGAATTTCAGTCCATTTTGTAGCCATAGAGCTGAAAATCTTTATAACATAAGGACAGAAGAAGTCCTGCATCCGTATTTATACACTTACATTTAGGCATATTTACTTAGCTAGTAATGAAAAGAAACTATGCTAATAGATTGATGATGCTTTACATTATTTTGCATTTTTTATATATTTTTTTAATGAACAAACTCCTTTTCTTTCCAAGTATACAATAAGTAAAGGCTCTATACACAACTATGTCAAATTAAACAAAAGTTTGCTGTAGCTGGTTTTTTCCCAGCAATCTGCAGAATCACCAATGTGATTGATGCTGCAAATATTTCTGTACAAACTTTGTAGTACAAGTAAACCTTTCCTCACGAGCTGTAAAACTCAATATTTATGTAAGTGATCAGAGGGTTTTTATTATCCATTACTTATTTTCTGTCTTCATTGCAAAGCCCTGGTCAGGAAGGGGTTTAAAGGAAAGGTAGGAAGAGGGTCAGGTGGGATCAAGTCAAGCCTGGAAAAAAGGTTTAGTGATGTGAACAGAAAGAAAGCAAATTGGGGAAAATGAGCATTTTATGCTCATTAGATTTAAACTAAGAAAATATTTTTATCAAAATCAGATAATAGAATAATAGAAAAGCTGAAAAATTTATGACTGTAAAAAATCTTTACAATTAAAAAGAAACTTCCTCTCTGGGCAACATAGTGGATAACAGCATTGAATGAGTAGAGGGTTACTAGGACCCAGTGGTCTGTCCTAGTATCTGGGGGATGGATGATAAAAGAAAGGGGAAGCGGGGTTAGAAAGGGTGTGTTCCCTTTCTGCCTCCCTTGGGTGCTCTGTGGTTTTTAGTTTGATTGTTTGATTCCCTGACTGCCCTGTGGACAATAAAGCATTCTCTGAGGGAAAGTCTCTGAAAGAATTTGGGCTGCAAGTTTACTGTCTTTCTCTGCAGTAGTTCACACAGACTGAGGGATTCTTGATGCCTTGAAATATCTCCTCATGGCTGCTGCTAGAATTAGATATTGGACTCCAGTAAATTAAAGGGTCTACTGTGGAAGTTTATTTGTGCTTATAGCAGCAAAGGCAATCGTGTCTATATAGGGTGCTGCTGCTGGGAATTTATTTCCATTGTGGTGGCTTCTTTTGACAAAGTGTGAAAATTTAGCTGGCTGCAGTTTAAGATTGAAAGTGTAAGCCATACCATTTGCAAGAGTTGTGTTTTACAATACAGACCTACTATACAACACACACCACTGTAGGAATTGCAGATTAAAACTGATAGGGCGTATAAACTCTGTGTTTGGCTAGGGCAGAAAGAGGTTAAAAGTCTGACCTGCAAACAAATCTGGTGCTAGCTCTACCTCACAATTGCAGCTTTTGGTGTGGAAAAATATTTAAAGTAATTTAAATGTGCCCTCAAACAAAGGATCCAGTTTAGTAAATCACAGACTTTCTGACTAAACAGGCCACAGTATTTCTTGGGTTTGTTTTAATCATAACATATTATGGAACATGATTTACCCCAAAAGCAGCCCACAGAGTTAGAAAAGGGTCTTTAGATGAACCTTTGTCATAAGGCCATCTAAGAATGACCAAGCAGCCACCTAGACTTCAAATAAAATAATGTACTGCTATATCACATAATCATAGAAATTCTTTCCAGATTTTCCATTATCTTGTCACAATCTCACATTATCTTCACTTTTATCTGGATTAAGCTTTAGTCTGGCAACCGAAGTCCAGGCCTTACTGTCAATTAGATATTCAATGCAGGAGGTATTCAGACCTACTCAGGTCTCGGCTCTGGTTAGGGGGAACATGCTAACAACTGAACAGCTGGTGAAGTAAACCAGGGATGTTTTTGTTCATAGTCATTTACATATTAATGATGACTTGTGAAGTTAGTAACCAAAATTGGAATACTTCCTTTTTTTTACTGACAATTTACTAATTAATCTGGAAAAAAAAGTATTTTCATTTTGGGACATTAAAACACTTGGAAAATATGGAGGTTTTTATGGGGTCAGACTCCTAATCTAGTTTTTATAATGACCAGTGTAACTGGCAGAAATCAATATAGCAGCCAGTTCAGATGCAATTGGTCAAAGGCTCTACTGCTCTACTCTCAAGTCATAAACATCAGTTTCATCATTCACCTTGTAGTTCATTCTGATTGCCAAGAAACATACTTCATGTGAGTTTTTTGTCATAAACACTTGAGCATGCTGAAAATTGTTGGTGAATGCAGATACTCTGCAAACATTCATAAATGTTTCATTTCAAATCTTGATTAGTGATCCTGAAGGACAGAAAATATAAACAATTTTTTTTTTAATCATTCAGTACCTACATTAGCAGTGAAATATTATGATTTATGCCAGCTAGGAGTAACTTCACAGGCATTGAAACTGATTTCTACTTATAGAGAAGTCCTGTCTAATATGTATTGGATGGGGATGCTGACAAACCCCCATATTTGGATGGTTGCTTTCCTGTTTAATTGCTAATTATTCTTACAGGTCAAAGTAAAATACCTTGAGTTTAATCTGCCCTCAGACAGCACTGGCCAATGAACTGATCCAGAGTCCATGGAAACTCAACATTCCAATGCCTTTGGGTGCAGCATCTATCAGTCATTGCACATATTTTCCCTTGCTACAATTGCAAAACCGATACACTGGTGCTAGGCAGAGTTCTGTGTACATGTTGCAAAGAACTTGGCAACGCATTTTGATTCTAAATAGTACCTTTAGCAACATACTATTATATTAATAGTCTTTCTTTCCTGTCTCTATAAATAAGATGTCATCTCTCCTGCAAAAATTGAGACTCATGTTCTTCCTGTCATATCTGACTTCCTGTACCTTATACTTACCACATTTCTTCAACAGAGAGAGAGAGCATATATTCTATAATATGCTCCAGTGAAGTTATAAACACATTGGCTGCAGTTAAAATGTATTGGCTGACTTGGGTGCTGATAGACTGGCAGTTGATGTTGAACACAGGACCAGAGTTAAATATCTGTGGAGACTTCCTGCCAAGCATCAGCTCCTGTCCCTGCCTGATGGCCAAATGCCCCACTCTTAACACATTCCCATGATAGTTTAATCTGGAAAGGTATTCGCTGAAATATTTCCATGCTCCCCAACACTGTAACTTGAGATGTGCTCTGATCAATGGCTTTAAGCTGAAAGAAGGTAGATTTAGATTGGATATTAGGAAGAAATTCTTCACTATGAGAATGGTGAGGTACTGGAAGAGATGTCCCAGAGAAGTTGTTGACGTCCTATCCCTGGAAGAGGTCATGACTAGGTGGGATGGGGCTTTAAGCATCCTGGTTTAGTGAAAAGTGTCCCTGGCCTTGGCAGGGTTGTTGGACCTAGATGATCTTTAAGGCCCCTTCCAACCCAAACCATTCTATGATTTCTCAGGCCACCTTGTCTGAAAAAGATATGAATAGAAAAGTCCTCTGTAAGAATATAAAATGCTCCTGCATACACCAGAACTAAACAGCCTTTCAAATTAAACCACTGAACTACAGTTCACCTACAGAGTGTGGTTAATGAACGCCACTTTACTTGTCAGCTTGCACTCAAGTGCACAACAAAGAACAAGGGTAGAATGTCCCATTTTGGCAGCAAGTTGCAGCTATATTGGTTTAAACCAATGGTGAAGTTATACTCAGCACGACCAGCAGAAGCACACAGGATCTAGCATTAGACCCTCTAGGAGGAAATGGAGATCGGTTCAGTGGAAGACAGGGCATCCACAAACATTCAGACAGCTGTGTCTGACCTCTGTGCATGTGCAAACTGGGCTTGCAACACAAGAACATCTAATAGACATTATCCAAAACACCAGAGCTGGCTGGTTGGGTACCTGTGTGTTCTGCTTTAAATCTTTGCTCACCTTTTTTCACACGATATGAAAATAACATAGGAGGGTGGCGATGACTTAGAAAAATGATGGATCTTGTCATCTGGCAGAGTAGACACAGAGATGAAGAAATTTCCAGTGAGATTTTACAGGAACTGCAGCTCCCAGGAGCTGCATTTTTAAGCATCAATTACCAGTGCACTCTGGTACCTGAAACACCCAGGCCCCAGGCAGTTGCCCCAGTTTGAAGCCACATCCAGCTGCCTGGGATTGCACTCATGGGAGTGGATTTGTTTAAATGACTTCAAACTAAGCCTAAACTGTTTCTTGTTCCAGCAGGGTCTGTAGAATATGGGTTGGTCAATGTATTAATTAGACGGCAGCGCTAGCCATGAGGTGAAGGAGTCCTGGGACTTGCTGCACTCATGCTGGATTCACTGGCTGCAGAGCATGAGCTGAGCAGCTTCCCGGGGCTGCTTCTTCTTGCTGCACAACAGCACCATCAAGTGGGCTCTGCGCCACAGCACAGCAGGATGGCGGGCCCTACATCCCTTTCAAAACGGGAGCAGTGTTACTGAGCTTTCCAGGAATCAAATGTCTCTTAAACGTCAGATGAGACTTTACCTTAAGAAAGCATTCTTGTTTAACATCTCCTCTCCTATGACAGATTCCACAAACACTGCTCTTTGATCAAAAACACCAGTGAGCTTATTTCTCATGTTTGTGAAGAAAGATAAGTACTTGTAATTAAACTAGTTTCATATCAAACTTAATATTTGGGTCACACATAGTCTAATTAGACAGGTGTTTTTTAAAATTATTGTTCTTACTCATTTCCCCATTATCTATATCAATTTTCCATACCAAAAATGAAAGTTAAGAACATACAAATAAAGAGCAGATAATGCAGTCTCAAGGCATGACAATCTGCATTTTCACTCCTGACCTTTCCATTATTTCCTGCAGAAAATTATGGCTTTAATATTTGCCTACGATTTTTTCTGTGGAAGCCTACCCACTGGTGCCCTGTAAAGAATTATTCCTTTGCTCCTTGTGTTTGGAGAGGACTTGAATACTGCTTAGTGTTTGGGTTTTGTTAGCTCCATTTTCCTTTTTGCTTGGTAACCTGGGATATTGCTTTTTTACTTTTGAAATGTATAGTACTGAGCAAAGTAATTCAGAACATTTCAGACAGCATGTATTAATGTGACTCCCCTTTCCAGAACTTCCTAGCCTGTCTTTCCACAGGGGAAAAATACTGTGAAAGAATCTGCGTAGCAGCTTTGTTGGGTCACTTAAGAGTCAATATATGTAAGCAGAAGTCTAGGACTTGATGTGATCGTACATAGCCTGGCAGTTTTCTTGGGGGTTAGCTGGGTTCTGTTTCTTACCAGCTCTCAGCAGATGGGAAATTGCCACCCTTTTCAGTGTGGATTACACACTCCTCCTGATGTTTCACTAATTTGACCCTAATGTTCTGGGTTTGAATCTGCAGCACATGCTGAAAACAGATATATAGACTTCTTAAATGTACATCTCTAAGCTTCTTCTTGAATTGCACATCCTCCATTCGTTCTAAGGTTCCTTATTGCTAAGGGTTGACCCTTGCTGGTTGGCAGGTGTCCATCAGAGCTGCTCTGTCACTCCTCACCTCAGCTAGATGGGGAGAGAAAATATAGCAAAAGGTTCATGGGTTGAGGTTAGAACAGGAAGAGATCACTCATCAGTTACCATCACAGGCAAAACAGACTTGGAGAAAATTAATTTATTACCAGTCAAATCAGAATAGGATAATAAGAAATAAAACCAAACCATAAAACACTTTGTCTCCACCCCTCCCTTCTTCCCAGGCTTAATTTTATTCTTGAATTTTCTGTCTCCTCCTCTGCAGCAGCACAGGGGGACAAGGGAATGTGAACTGTGGTCAGCTCATCACGCATTGCCTCTGCTGCTCCTTCCTCCTCTGGGGGAGGACGCTTCATCTTCTTTTCCTCCTCCAGGGGGAGACAGACCTCCATGATCTTCTCCAATGTGAGTCCTTCCCATGGGCTGCTGTTCTTGATGAACTGCTCCAGTGTGGGTCCCTTCCACAAGATGCAGTCCTCCAGGAACAGACTGCTCCAGCGTGAGCTGCCCCAGGGATCACAAATCCTGCCAGCAAACCTGCTACAGTGTGGGCTTCTCTCTCCACTGGTACAGAGGTCTTGACAGGAGCCTGCTCCATCACAGGCTTTCCTCGGGATCACAGACTCCTTTGGTCATCCACCTGCTCCGGTGTGGGGTCCTCCATGTGCTGCAGGTGGATCTCTGCTCCCCCATGGTCCTCCATTGGCTGCAGGGGAATCTCAGCTCTGGTTCCTGGAGCACCTTCTCCCCCTCCTTCTTCACTGACCTTGGTGTCTGCAGGGCAGTTCTGTCACATATTGTTGTACTCCTCTCTCCAGCTTTAGTTGACCAGGTGGGTTTTTCCCTCTCTTAACTCTGTTATCCCTGAGATGCTGAAGGCCTTGGCCTTGTCCAGGAGGAGCTCTGTCTTGGAACCTGTTGACCTTGGCTCTGTTGGACATTTGGGAAGCTTCTAGCAGCTTCTCACACCTATAGCCCCCCACTGCCAAAACCTGTCATGCAGATGAAATGCGTTTATATACGGACAACTTATAATTTTGTCCAAATTTAAATTGCTGAATAGTAAATCAAATGGTCTGAAAATTACTGACAGTTCAGTGTGTCTTCAACTAGACATCATAGAATTACATAAGAGAAAGGGTTAGGAGGGATTCTTTTAGCCAGATACTGGAGATTTCACAGCATTCTTGGGCTTCTGTGCTTTATTATCCCAATTAGACAGTTGTGTCACTAGAATAAAAATTAATTTCTTATTTTTATTATCATCTTCTCTACTAAAAGCTGTTTTACACAGTGGAAGACTACTATCCTACATACTCCATTAGATTTTCCTTCCTTAGACTTAACTATACCACTTCCTTCACATTCCATTTCTAAGCATCTTTATCTTATTCTTCTTTGGACTCTCAAATACAGGCATTTGAGAAAATAGGTTTACTTTCAAGTAAACTTTTAACAGAAAAAAAAGTAGGCAAATGAAAAAAAGACTGGTGGTTTTGAAATGAAAGGATTAATGACAAGAGTATTTGAAGATGTGCCACAGATTCTGAGGTACAATTAAATGTGCTTAAATCTGACCCATCCCTGTGAACCTGACACCATATGTTTTTAGGACAATACCTGTTATCTTCTTTTGGGAAGCTTTGTCAATGCTCCCTAATGTACCTGTACTTAAATTATTTTTCTATTCTTCTTTGCTTTTTGGTGATAAGGATAAGGATATAATGATACAATCTCTCTGTCTCTTCTGCCCACTCAGTCAAGTATTGTCTGATTATATGTGTAAAGTCTAATCATAATTTTGTGCCTGCCTTAAGCAGAAGTAAAATAGGCAGATAGGAATATAATTTGAGTTCTGTATATCACTTAAGCAAAGAAGAAGAAAGACTGATTAAGAAAATATATCTGTTCATCTATTCTCTATTACAAAGTCAGAATGACCACAAAAATTACAATCATTCTCTGAAAGCTGTTATTATATTTGACTGAAAATAAATGGGGAACTTGCCAGGTGAAATCTTTCAATCTTTTCAGCCTTAAAATGTGGCTTTTCCTTGCACACAAGCATTTCCTTTAATATAGCTAAGTTGTTTGGGTTTTGTTTTTTCCTGAAAGGGATTGTCTGTTTATGAATACTGCTTCTTTAAGGACAAAAAAGCTTTATTAAATCACTGTAACCATAAAGAATATAGGCCTTATTCCAATTTTATGGCTGGAAATCTCTGAAGATCTTGATTCATGTATGTCAGGTGATACACCATCAGCTAGGGCTTTGAGAAGTAAGAACTGTAAGCCTTTATGCTTATATACATCTCTTAATGAACTGCCATTATCATGCTACACTGAAAGAGTCCTTGTAAACACAGGATCAACCATTTCAATGGGCCCTTCTGAGCAGCAAAGTGCTGCTGATAACCAGTTATTAATTAAGCCATGGCATCTCAGCCTCCTCAGCCAGCAGTCTGACTGCCCTTGAGGTAGCATGAGGGCAGAGCAAGTGGCTAAAAACTTCCTGAGAATCAGGTCATGTTAGTCTTAAAATCACGAGCCAGTTTGGAAAATGGAAGCTAAGTATTGTGGGGTTAATCCTTGATTCTTGAAGAAAGTGACAGAAAAAGACCAGAACAGAGTGTTATGTAAAATGTGAGAATATGAAAATAAGGGGAAATGAATGTTCAGTACTTACCAATCAGTATTCTCTCATCACATTCCTGGAATTCAGAGACCTAAAAAAAAATCTTCATGTTGAAAAAGAAAACAAATAATGCTTAAATTATATATTTCCTGGGTTTTGGTGAAAACAAACATGGCAAATAAACATCTTAATATCTGGTACCAGTTTTTGTTTGTCCAACATGATGTTTTGGTAGTATTGAACAGTCATCATCACAGATGACCTGGTTACCTTTACTTGCTTACATCCCTGTGTATAAAGTGCTCAGCTGATTTAATTTGGCCGTATTTGAAACCCACATTCAAGCATGCAACATGATGTGTTAAAGGAAGAAAGCAAAGGCCTGACTGCTTGGATGCACAATAAGTGTAGTTTCAACTCTTGTACTCAAGATGGCAGCACGAAAACATGAAACAAATGCTTCAGCGCAGTCTTTCCAGAGCTCCACGGGCTTTTGCCTGCTCTTCATTCTACTGCATTCTGTTCAATAAGACTGAACAGTTTGAAGCACAGAACGGTGGGCAACGAGGAACACCCAAAAAGTAAATACTCAAGAAGGGGGAAAAAACATTAAAATCTGTGTTATTAAAAATGGAATAATTGTGAAATAATGAACCTTCTGACAGAAGTTCATTAACAGTTCAAAATACCAAATCAGAAAAATATGAGCATAAACTAGATTCTGGTGAATTCCTACCAAATCTTTCAGCTGCAATGAATGTAATTGTGATGAGTGGTTTCTCCCATCAAAATGACAACTATGATATTTTAAAAGAACATCTTGGTTCTTATTCTGAGTGGTAATACTTTCCTGCATTTAAATGTATTCCCCACCACAGATGTCTCCCTTCTTTCCCTTTGCTTCTCTGTCTTATGAGTTATGCATGTACACTTTCCTATCAATGCACATGCATTATCTAATTGTTTTGTCCCTAATAAATATCTAATGTGCTTAACTACAAACCAACAGTGTGTGTGCTTCGCCTATAGAGATGAAAATTACTTAATTTATTACTCATAGATTATATAGAGTTTGATGCCGAGAAGCTTTGGTAACATGAACTCAGATACATTGAAATCCTCTTGTCAGGTATCATTATGAAGGTATGTTATTGTCTTTTATCACATAGAAGGGATGATTGCACTAGGGTAAAACAGAAGGGGTATAACTAGGGTAAACCAGAAACTTTACAATAAATCACTGACCAACATTAGGAAGTATTAATAGGGTGAGCAGACACAATCCATCTGGAGCCAAATAAATCCCTGTGAAGAAATTTCCAAAAGAAATTCCTGCAAAAGCATAGTACTTCCGTGAAGGTGGAAACTGGGATATGTTAACTGTCCATGACATTGTAGCAATATTAGACTAACAATGCTTAAATGCTCCAGGCCCCGTTTGTATCTTCAAATCTTCACATCAGCATATTTTCATTGACAGCAAACTAGAACAATGTGTGAGAGACGGAGAAAGATGTCTGGTATTACAGGTTATGCTAAATCTGTATAATAAGAGACTTTTCTGTTATGTTTAGAAAAGAATATGGTGATTTAGAGAAGAGTATGGGCTGCATGTCTGTTAGTGACATGAGAGTGTACCTTTCCCTTTAGGAAACAGGGGGGTGGCTGCTGAACTGGTCTAAGGGAGAGCTCTTAGAAAGGGAGTAGCTAGAGCAGATTTTGCTGTATTCCTGGTGATAGTGTAATATTTATGGATTTTCATAGTAATTTCACTTTAAAACTGTCCCAAGTTTGTCAATGTAGGATAGATCAAGTAAGTAAACAAATCACCATTGGAAAATGCCTAGACTCTGGGTCAGCTTTTTTTTTGCTCTTCCTAAAATGGGAAAATGATCTGCAAACCCCCACAACATCTGACATTATTTACCAGAGGGGATATAGTATTGTAATCTTCTCTCCCTATTAATAGAAGTCACGGAAAAGAGAAGGAGGTATTTGTAGACTTAGTTCAGTTTCTTAGTCCCCGTCTGTAGCAGCATTTCCAAAGAGTCACATGTAGCCATCTGGTTACCATCTGGGTTTTATCAGACAGCAGGGGACATTTCCAAGTAGTTATGCAGAAAAAACTGAGCATCAACAGTTCGTGTGTAAAAGTACCTGAAAGAAATATGCATACTCTGCCATGAAAGCTCCATCATATGGAGCACACCACCAGCTTTTTATCCAGTACTTTCTTTGAGTACCTATTCATTTTGATGACAGTAACCACTCTGACTTGTTGCAGACTGAGTCTGGCCTTTGCTTGCTGAGCTATAATCAGCTGAATTGTGCCTTCTGGTATCAGTGATGTAAGACTGGATTTTTGTACCACTTACTAGTTACAGGGACTTACACCCCAGCTAAAGGCAGTTGTACACGCTGAGCATGGCTTCATGGATATTCTGTTGAAGAAAGAAAGCACTTTGCATCTCTCTCATGTTTTTGCTTTGCAACAGTACCTATTCCTTGGGCTCTTCTGGAGCCACAGAATACCCAAAGGAATGTTATACTTCTAAAATCCATTTCCTAGCCATATGCCTTTTTTCAGCATAGAAACATAGAATATCCTTAGTTGGAAGGTATTCACAGGGATTATCAAACTCCCCATCCTGCACAGGACAACCCCAACAATTATACCATGTGCCTGAGGGCATAGAGCAGAAATGCAGCAAGCCTAGCATGAACATTTGAGCTTAGAGCCAAATGAATGATTGCATCCCTGTGCAGCTGCCATGATTGGACAGGTCATCTCTCCAGGTGTAAAGAAAGTAAAAATCTGCAGCATCCTTTTGTAGCATGTCTTGGTTGCAAATGCTGGTCATTCTGCCCTTTGATTCCTCTTATTTCTTGCTGGACACACAATTTGCAGGGCTCTGAAAGCAGCAGTATAATTAATCCTCTAATCCTCTAAGTGGTTTTGCTGAGACTTTACCACGTGTAAAAAAACCCAACCAACCAACAAAATTTTCAACAAAACAAAACAAAACAAACAAAACATGAACAACAAAAAAAATCAAATGAGTTCTTAATCCACATCTTCTTACCGGGTTGTAGCTGAGAAGCATTTCCTGAGCTGTCATTTAAATGAGAACAGAGAAGAGATAAAGAAAGGAGAAGC
>QWTY01029488.1:0-19508 GCA_008033365.1 Pseudorectes ferrugineus | reverse complement strand
TGTAAAGGCTGCAATAGTGGTTTTACTCAGGAGTGCTATGGGAACTTGATGTTGCACGTGGAGTGTTCCAGCAGCTCCGTTTGTCATTATCCTGATCCAGGCACGGCAGCTGAGCGGCCGCGATTGGGGATTGCGTGGGGAATATTCACCTGTCAATAAGATCTTGACTGAATGTCACATCCACTTAATGGCGCTTAAAGGGGAAGGGAATCACTGTCTCAGACCCCTGAGAAAGGTCAGAGCATCAATTTATCTCTGTCTGAAACCAGCTGAAAGTACAATGCAAGTTTGCCACTTAAGGATTTTTTTTGCTCCAGCTCTGAGTTGAACTGGTTTTAAAGCTCGTGTCAGGAAGAAGAACAAGCTGCCGGGGGTGGCAGTGGCTCAGGTAGCCCAGGACCTCCTGGATCTCTGTGAGCATCTCCCCTTGGTCTTTCACCTCCTGCTCAAATTGGGCGAAGTGTTCAAGCCTTGTGGGGCTCTGTGCCCGGCCTAAACTCTGACACATGGAGAACACAACGTCTGCCAAGGGCTTCATGACATCTACAGGCAGCATTCTTTGGAAAATAATAATAATAATCATATGTGGGCTCAGGTATGCCAGGATTCCTCCATCTTTTTGAAACATCATTAGATATGACTCACTGATTTTAAAAAATAAATTACAGCACTGACTGACAGGTTTGGGGTGCCTTTTTGGCTCTTTCTCATTAATGAAGTCATTTTAAGGACCTTCAAACCTCAACGCACAACATCAGAGCTGCCTTGGAGCAGCCATAAATGCAGTTTCCTCTGTCTGCAGGGGTGGGATGCCAGCATCTGCTGTGGCTGAGCCGTGCAGAGCCCACACGAGGGCTGTGATACTGGTCCCAGTACTGATGCAATGCAGTGCTGAGTTGTTTTTGCAATTCCCCACATCAGCACTGGCATTTCCAGATTTAGTTCAGATCTCACTGCATTGCCCTCTCTGCTTAGAGAAAGAAAAAGGGTCTTCAAAGCTGTTCTTAAGTTTTTTATCTCGGTATTTTGAGTCCTGTTGGTGCAGTCCTCATCACTCAGATGGATTAAAACCAAAACCACACCAGCCTAAGTGTGTTTGTCTTGTTTCTAACAAATATGTTGCTATGGGAACTTGATGTTGCTCTGGTTGTTGCACCAGATGCACCAGCTATCTGTCTCTAGGCTGGCTTTTTTTCTGTAAATTAATTGCATTTAAACTAAACATATTAAGTTATTTCATGTTAATTAATTTGAATGTTAAGCTGGGTGTTTGCAGTTGCCTCTCCCTGCTCACCCCCCAGCATTAATTAACTGCTCCCGACCCTGCAGTCCCTCACCCATTGCTGTGGTCTTCCCCAGCTCTCTGCAGTTACAGCACTCGCTGCCTGCATGGGAAGTAATCAGTGTCCAAAATAATTGCTTTTCACAAGTCTGCACTCAGCTTCCTTGTCACATATTTAAGCTGTAATGAAACTGTTTCGGTTGCCGGGAAAAAATATTCAGCTGAAATGTGCTGTAATTGCAGGTGGAAAGCAGAGCCGATAATGGAGCTGGTTTTATTTAGCACGTCGTGTTTTCATTTGTTGGAGGCATTTCCTCCAGCAGTGCTCTCCTCTCCTCATTCCTGCTGAGGGAGGAGGAGGGCTGGGATCCTCCCAGCATCTCTGCTCTGCATTCAGGCAGTGGAAGGTGCAGGAGAACTCACGTGTGGTGCAGGGGGCAGGAAGGGCATCCTTGGCCCCGAGGCAGACAAGTGATACAGGATTAATCTGATTGCTCTGTGCTTTGCTTGTGCATCCAGCCAGCAGTGGGGCTTCGGGAAAATACTTAAATTCGAGTTGGTTACCTAAAAATCTATAAATAAATTATCCACGAGTTGTTTCTAAATCTAAACTTTCTGGGAGCTCAGCAGCAAACAGAACCATTGCCTAGGTTTGCAGCACACAGCAGCAGACTTTCTCCTAGAATTCAGAATTCTGGGAGCAGAATCCTTGCTGTGGGAAAGGACAAGATGGTGAATGTGTGCAGCAGACTTAAACATTTCCCACACAGCTCTGTGATCTGTGGTCAGAAGCTGTAGAGAAACTGGCTAATAAATTAGTAGCCCACAGGGAAATCTTATTTACAAGGAAGGCAACAGAAACATTAATGTATCTTTATTAGCCTTATTTAGGCCATCTGCTGTGTACATGGTGGGAGCTGCACGGTCCCTGCAGTCAAACAGCAGCGGGGACGTGCTGAGCTCCAAACTCTTCTCATTTAAATGCTTCCTTAGACCTCTTCAGCTCCCAGAACTTTTTGCTGCAGTGAAAAGTCAGCTGATCATCAATGATGCAGGGAGTGTGGAACTTTCTGTGTCTCCATTCAGATGCATTTTCTTTCTTGTTGCTTATCTTTGACTTGGATTTTGATTGGTTTTTTGGGTCAAGTTGCCATTTAAATCACTATAACCCAAAATTTAATAGCAAATTCTGTGCTTTGCAAACCATTCATTGGGAAGATGGTTTTGGATCAACTATAGTTACTTGCTCTTTCATGCATACTCAGATTTTTCTGCATATGTTTAGATAATTTGAGTGTAGCCCAAGGAAAAGGAATTAAAAAGCTGATTACCATAATTTTGAATTTTATTTCCTATCGGCCTTTTCCTACTCCATGTGTGTTTCACTTTGCAAATTGTTTTGCTTGGATCGGGCCAGCTCAATCCTTGCAATTTCTCACTGAATGCAGCGAACCCACTATACCTGCTGCTCTCAGTGGCCAGAGTTTTCTTGCCAAAGTTCTCTTCACACCTTTGAAGCATTATTTATTTACTTTTTTACAGGAATGAAAGTCCATGCACCATGGTAATTCCTTGCTCTCCTGTTGAGCCTGAATTTTTAACTGAAACCTAAGCCTAAGCAAGCAGCCTGTTAATTCCCAACTAACCTTCTCACTCGCTGATTGCAGCTGGGGAATGACAGCTTTCCCATTTTGTTGAAATAAATAAATTGGGAGGAATGTGTGGAGGAATCTTAGAGGCTTTATTAATGCGAAACACAGAGAGGCTCCTGCTTAGATTGTACTTCTTTGATTACTCAACTGAGTTATTAGATACATGAAGAACAGCCATTTAAATGTAAATCCATTCTCCTTCTGTAATAGATAAATGGGCTTTGCCTTGAATTTGTAAGCAGAATATATCACTTTGATATAGTAACTGGAGCTGAATAAAGCCAGTCAGTAGACCAAGGGAACGATGCGGATTCCTTTAAAGTGAACGGAAAAGAGGAGACCATCAGTTAGTTAATTAACTTCAATTTCTATATTAATGAACTTTCTCTGGTGCTTGTTTAAGCATCCAGATGCTTGCAAATGTTTTTTCCCCAACAACAGACGTTTGTTGGCATGTAATAATTACAAATGAGGGTACCTGTCTTTTATATCCCAGCTATAATTTATTCATGTGCTCTGTGGCAGTCACAGTGTGGGTGGCCCAGAGCTGCACTGTGCTGGGTGGGATGCACGTGGGCTCTCAGGCCCAGGGCACCACCAGTTCAAAATCTGAAAGAGGGGCAAAAAATGGATTCAGTGTCTTGCGTGTTCCTCATGAGCCCTGTAGAAGGCAGGTGGTCAGAGCTGGATGTTCACCAGAGGTTGCTGCTCCGGCAAAGCTCATCTTCGCTGGCTCCTCCTGAACACTTGGGCTAAATCACATTCCTGCTCCAGATTCTCTCTGGATGACTCTGGTGGTTGTTACCAAGAACAGAGGAGGTGAGAGAACCAGCCCCAAGCTGTCTGAGGTGTGAGAAGGTAACCCTTCCTGCAGGATCCTTCAGCCCTCAGATGTTCTTCAGGAACTGGCTGCACTCACCAGTGCTACGGCAGCCCCCTCTGCTATTTGTTACAGAAAACTCAGGAAGGAACTTTAATTTCAAAAGGACAGCACAGCAGTTTTTCAAATGGCACTTGGCTCCCGGAGAGGGGCTGGACGAGCCCCTGGGTGATGGCGCCGGGCCAGAGGAGCTCAATGAACGACAGTCCTTGGTCGGATCCCTCGCCCCGGGTGCGATTTCGCAGGCGGCCGTGCTGGCTGAGCTCGTCTGCAGGAGCAGAGCTAAGCAGATTTGCAGTGCCTCGGAAAATCTGCCCCAGCAGCTATGCTGGAATAAGCACATCCAAAGTTAAATAAGCGGCATGGTCGGATTTCTGTCTGAACACAGGAAAAAGAGGAATTGTCCCGTGGGTGCAGACCTGGGCTGAGACGTGGGAGAGCTGCCTGCAGGGACAGGCTCCCACCCAAACCAGAGGCAGATGTTTTCCTCTTGCTGACTTTCCATCACTCAGAACCCTCTGTGTGCTGGTGAGCAAATTGCTGCTTCTCTCACACATCCAAATTCCAGTTTACAGCTCTGTTCCTGCACCCTTGGCTTTTGCTTCCTTAATACAGAAATACTCCGAAAGAGGAAACATCTCTATTTTAGCAAAACGGGGCTGTGTTCTCAAAAACAACTACAAAAGTACAGTCAAGAACCAGGAAAACAAATGGCAGAGTTTCACCTTGGTCATCTGTAGAAAGTTTTCTATTTTCTTTATCCCGGACTCCTGGTGTTGTAGTTGCAAGCGCAGCCATCCTTGTTATCCACCTACTATTGGGTGCTATTAATGGCATGCTTAATTCTTCCTAACATCACAGCAATCTGTGAAATGGAACAGATTTAAATTCTAATAGTTAATAGCTAAATAAATACATCTGCCAGCCATAGAGCATCTCAACTATTGCTCACTGTAACTGTAATTAAACTGTAATTAAAGCCAGTTAAAGCCATCAGACATCTGGGTGGTGAGAGATTAGGTCCATCCTGCTGCTTTCATTACCTCTGTGAGAGTTTGAGGGCTAATGGAACAGTCCTCTCATCATGGGAGTGTATTTTCAGCAATCATGGTAACCAGACTTGCAGTCATGGCTGCATTAAAAACACACTGGAAAAAAATATGAAGATATTAGAGATTAATCTCTCGCTGTTAGTTCAGGTGGAGGGAATAGTTTCTGGTTGTGCTCTGTGTGAGGAGTCCTCCATGGACATGAATTAAGTTTCAGAATCATAGAATGGGTTGGGTTGGAAGAGAACATAAATTCCATCCTGTACCACCCCAGCCATGGGCAGGAACACCTTCCACCAGACCAGGTGCTCCAAGCCCCATCCAACCTGGCCTTGCAATGGACCTTTTTGCCATAATACTTTAAAATACTTGTTGCAGCTGTTTTTGCAGGCTGGGAGCTAAAGGAGCAGAGCCCTGCTCGGAAATAAATGATAAAGGAGGGTGCCAGTCATATATCCCAGAAATATCCTTGCAAAACCTTACAGTTGTTTTTGGAAACTGCCTGGTGCTGCTTTTATTACTTATAAATGCCAAAGAAGAAATTAAATTGCTTTTTGTACTGTATCCCTCCAACCTGGGGAAGTTTCTGTTGAAGTCTCTCGAGGAGAGAGCTTTACTTAATCCCCTTAAAATTGGTATGAGCGCTCCAGGCTGTTTTGCTGTTCAAGCCCTGTTTGTCCTTGGGTCTTCCCTTGCTGTTCTGAGGGTGGGGAAGATGGGTGACTGGTTTTGGGGCAGTTTATTTATTGCATTATTCTGAATCACTGTGGTGTTGGTTGTGAACTGACTCCTGTTGGGGTTTGCTGTTTTTAAACTCATTTTTGAGTTGTGGTACTGAAGACTTTGCTCTGTGAATTACCTGCTCTTGAACATCTTTCCTTACATTTCTGATGACTTATTTGCTAGAAGGGATAATTAAAAATTACAAGTCTGGAGATATGGCAGAGGCAGTGGGATGGAGGAAGAGAATTTCTTTGCTGAGGCTGTGTTGTGAACAAAACCTTCGACGCTTTGAGGAAAACTCTGTGTGGCAGAAAGAAAATAGGACAGTTTGACTTGATGAGGATTTATGTCTGTTGGGTTTCTCTGACTTTAAATACTGTCTACCACAGAATCTGAGTTATTAAACCTCGATGACTGATGTATCTACACAGACTAAGGAGTGACCCTGAACTTTTGCTAAGCTTTGAAAACCCAAAGTTCATTTATTTAGATTTTCTCTCTCTGTCTCTAAAACCAGAATGGAGAAAAGGAATTGAGGGCTCACCTGAGAAGGTCAGAGAAGAGCAGGAGCCCTCAGAGGCGATAGAGTTGTTGTGAACATAACATTTCTACAAGTAAGACTTAACTTTTAGGCTACATTTTCTTGAAATCTGCTGGAATTAGCGACTGGGCTTTGTACATTCATCTGCCTTTGTCTTGGATATTTATCTGACCACTCCACACCTTGAGTTTTGGCAATCACTACTCAATATTTCATCTTTGATGATTTGTACACTAAATACTCTCTGAATGTGAACTGTGGCTGTAGGAGATCCCTTGGGTACCCAAGGCACAGCGTTAGTGAGCTGGGCTTTACCTGCATCAGGGCTGGTTTTTCCATGCTGACAGCCTGGGGGAGAGGAGATTTTAAATAGTGCTGGACTTGCTTCCTCAGCTTTTGTAAACTCCCAAATTTTCCCAAGGCTTTGGGTTTTAAAGACAGAAGAGAGAATAGACCCTCTACAGCCACGTGTTTTAGTCCTGAGGCAGTATAAAAACTGACTTTATCTGGGATGCCATGTGCCAGGTTTGCAGCGTCCCAGGACTTGAAGCAGTACTTTAATACTATTTTAATAAATAATTAATGTATTTTAATATTAGTTATTTCCTGCCTGATATCTCAGGATGCAGATTCACACATACAGACCTCCAAACACACACACACACACAACTTTTTTATTTTGCACTTTTGCAGCATTCAAGTAGACACAAAGTAATGAAAGAAAGGAGTTAATTTCTCCCTTGTTTCCAATGAATTTTGCATAGGAAGCAGCCATGTGCACTGGCATCACTCCGTGCTGGGTCAACAACTCCAGTTAAGTAGCCCCAAGACACTCTCTGAGGCTAATAATAGCCTCTAAATAAGAGCATTCTTACAGACTACTTTGGGATCAGCCTGCCGGGTCAAAAGCTATTTATTGTCAGAAAGTGTGGCATTGCAGGGCGCTTCCAGACCTGCCACCTCCCTGAACTGTTTCCAGACACAGCCAGGTGTGAGCTTGCTCAAACTGATATCAACATTTAATTTTTAATGGACTAATTGAACTGACCACCACAAGTCTCAGAGGTCAAGGGTAGTTTTGTTTTTTATCAGTTTAGTTCTGATTTTTCAGTAGGGCTCTGACAAAATGCTGAGAAAATCATGTCTTTATGTCAGGATTGTTCTATTCCCTTTAGTGTCTTGTGTATTTAAACTGCTCAATACTATAAATACCATCTTGTTTCCCAGAATTTTCCAAGGGATAGAAAGCTTATTTAAGTTTTTAAACAGCTGTAGTAATAGGCAAACATATCATTAAGATCCTAATCAAATACACACAATTATTTTATTGTGCAAGCTTGGAGTTTTAATAGAATTAAAAATACAATTGAATTCAAGTCCAAGGTAACATAATCCCCCTCTGTGGTTCTGCTGATTGGAATTTTAAATTCCATGAAAGAATAAATGGAAATAAGTCTCTCTTGTAAAGCACCATGGTGCCAAAATGTGTCATCTGTAATGACATGCTCATCAGATTTGGTTGTATAATTTGTACCTTTAATTTATTGGGCAATGAGACTCTTAATATGTACTTCATGTGTCTCCAAAGGTTTTATTTGGCCGCCAGCCTGAAAAATATCAATATTGTAAGGATTAAGCAACCAAACAAAAAATCAAATAGTCCAACAGAGAAACTAAATCGATACAAAAGAAATGTTTGGGTTGTGCGGAGTCACTGGACAAGGCAGAGGGATAAAGCTGTGGAGAAATCGATGTGCCAAAGGACAGACAGTCAGAAACACCTTCTCCAGCTCAGCCAGGTGCTGCAAGGCTTGAAAAAACAAATGGAAGCTCTGTGGTGGTGAGATCAGTGTTGGGGAGGGGGTGATTGTCCAAGCCACCGCAGCAGAGCCCTTTTTCCTGGTGTTTCACCCCAGAACTGCCTGTCTCAGCCGAGCGGGGCTCAGTGGTGTGAGACCGGTTCCACACTGGGTGAGTGATGCTTATAATTGTGTAAATACAGAAAAATTCTGAAATGTCTCGAGAAGGAGGAGGGTTGAAAGGTCGTGGAAAACACAACCTACATAATTTATCCACAGGATGGGTTGGAAATGGGTTTTGAGTACAAATCTGTAATTAACAGCCCTATAATTGACTCCTGGGCCCATCATCTGTACAATTAACTCCTTTCTGCTCATGTTGGACAAGCACTCCTTTGATCCAGATGGAGTTTGTAATTTCAGATCTATAGTTTTTAACTGAAAATCCATGTGGCTGAAGAAGATTAAAGTCTCCTCAAGGAGGACACTGCCAGTACACACAGTATTTCTGTCTGATTTAAAGGTTTTGAGGATCTTATACCCTGAAGGTGACATGTTCCCTGTCAGACATGAGGCAAATCAAAAGTTGAAGCTTTTTCAAAATTTGTGAGTGGATCTGCCGTGGATTTTTGTAATTAGCCAATAATCTCTGTGACTGTGAAGCTTTTGGAGATCTTCTGCTGACACTGGACTGCTGCAAAGGTGGGGGTTTGATTTTTTCATGGACTCATAGAGTTGATTCCATCAGGGAAATCCCTGGAACTTGTAAATCAGGCAAAGAAAAATGCATAATTATTTCCTATGATACATTCTCATGCGTTTCACAGAGAGGCTGTTATAGATGCAGCTCTGGCTGCTTTATTTTTACATTTTTAACTCCTTTGCCTTTCAAAGGCCCGTCTTCCCATGAAAATTTATGGTGGGTGCAAAATTTCTCATCTCCCAAACAAACCAAGTAGCTGGAAAGGAGCAGCCAATTAAGATGCACGATGCTTTGCCCTAAGTGACAGCCCATAAATCAGAGCCCGTGGAATATTACATTTTAATGCACTGCCGAAGCCTCGTGCTCGGTGTATCCACAGCCCCCGGCATTGCTTAGGGATGAAGTCACTCCTTGAGGGAAGTGAGGGAGGTCACACTGATGCTATAAAAAGGTGTCAGGCCTTTGGTATGTTGTTTGTAAAAGTAAAACAAGATTCTGGGCGTCTGCTTGCTCTCACTGTTAGAGGAGGTGTTTGGGAACCTAAAGTGGGTTCCTTTCTTACTGCTATTTAATAAATGTGATTTATTAGGAGACTGAAGAATGCTGTTAGCAGAAAGGATTGTGAGAAAAATTAACAGAAAGCATGACTTGAAGGGGTGAAGCTCAGAGCAAACTCACTAAACTTGGCAAGGAACACATTAGCTAAACAATGCGCTTGGGCACTAAAAAATCCCAACCGTCAAGAAACAGGGTCAAGAAAAACACCCTTCTGAGTGGAAATGGGTGTTAGACATACACACAGAGCCAGATCTACAATTTTCACAAAAATAACACAAGAATGTGCAGAGTAGCAGCACAAAATTTCCCTGAACTTTATTTTGTTCCTCTTTACTTTGATTTTTACTGTAGGCTGCCTCGCCCGCCATGAGATCAGAATACAGGGGCAGGGGCTGTCTGGAGCAGTCCGCACTGATTCCTCTGAATTTTGAGGTGATTCACAGAGGAATGTCACTGCTCCTCTTTTGGGGGTGATCCCCAGCTAAACCCATCCTGGATGTGGGGGATCCTCCCCACAGGAGCTGCTGGGCAATTCTGGTGGGGGGACCTGCCCTGCACCCCTAAATTTCTATGAAGCTGGTTCTTTCTTTGAGAAGGTGCTCATCTCTGTCAGCTCCTGCTCTTCCCCATTCCCTCTGAGCTCCGGCATTGTCTCTGTGCCTGAAGTATCCTCCAGGATGTGGCGGCTTTGTTTCTTTTATTTCGGAGGGGTCAAGTGCTTCCAAGGCGAGAAATCGAAGAGGGGGGGGGGGAAAACCCCACCCAACCCCAGAGCCCGACAATGCAGAAAGAAAGAAGTGACATTGCTGCGAGTGCCAGCACTTCTTTCCCTGCAGTAAATGAATTCTTTGTGAGCGGCAGGGAGACGCAGGAGACTGTTCCTGATCCTTCGCTCCAAAGGGCAGCGCATCCTCTGCAGAAAGGGGACCCGGCAGCTCCGACCTCCGGAGCGGCTTCAACCCACCCCAGGCTCAGCCATGAATATCTCCGCAGGCACCGAGGGCTGCTCCAATAATTTAAAGGAGAAACGCGCACCTTTGAGCTCCTCTCCTTTGTGCTGGGGACAGCTGAGGTACTTAAACGTGGGATGATGGTTTAGTCCTATCGACTGCAGAGCGGTGGTGAAGATGAGGGAGCGGATCCCCAGGCACCAGTGACTGGGTTTGTGGGTGGGGAGAGCAGCGGTGTGGGCAGTGCGCCTGCACGGATTTAATATTCCCTCTGGATACATCACTGACCTCCAAATGTTACACGCAGGGTGAAATACTTGGTACTGAATCAGCTTTGTAGGCTGATCTCAACACCTGTGCTGTCCTGAGCCCCAAATTTGGCTGGAACCAGTCCAATAAACCCCTCCCCAGCTGAATTTCCAGGGAGAACCTTGCCCTCGTGTTTGGAAAACAGCAGCAGAGTCTGCCCTGCTACTGCTGAACCTTTGGTAATCTCCAGTCTGAACGGGTCCTCTTCACTTCTTTCCAGATGCAAAATTATGTCCTGCCTTCCAGCTTCCCTCCCAGAACCGGTGCTCAGCTCCACCTGTGCTCATTTACTCGTTTTTGTTGAAATTTAACGATCAAAGCATGAAGTTATTAGAAAGTACCTCTCCCCGCTTAAAGATCCTTTCATGAATAATTCCTGTGTGCCTGTTCCTCGCTCATTGTTACACACAGCAGCCTTGGCAGATGCAGAGGTCAGTCCTTGGCCTACGCAAATGTTAATTCAGAGCTGAATTTCTCTTTTTTTTCCCTTCCAGGTTGGCAGACCTTTGTTTAAAATGAAAATACCTCCAATTCTCTTTAATTTCTAATGCACAAAAATGCACTAATGATAAGGCAATTGAGGCTACTTGAGCTTGTTTGACCTCGAAAGGTGTAGGAGTTAGCATGGGTTGTATTGCCTGAAATTATAATATAATATCCCACACCTTGCACCCTGCTATGTATCCTGGAAAATCATAACCCACCAATCGAGAAATCATCTCTGGGTTTGCACCAGTTTAACCAGAGGAGAATATTCCACCTATTTTGTTTTCCCATCTCAATACCACATGGAAGTCCCGTAATTAATTAAGCCACATGAGAATTTATGTAAGCAACTTAGGGAAAATACCAGAAAATGGTGATACTCAGTATAAAAGGAACCTGAATTTGGATTAAGCCCATTGTAGTGCTTTTTATGAATTCATAACTCCTCCTGCCTTTCTTTTTTTCATTTGAGGCAACTTCAGAAGATAAAGTTGGAAGAACAATGAAGCCACATTCTCAGATTTCCAGCCAAAAGGGTGCCCTTCTCCTTTTTCATCTCATGTTTATTATTTTACCCCATCAAATAAAAAAACATCAGATACTTCTGTTAGAGTAAAAGCAACGTGTAGGAGGAACCAAAGGAAAACAGGCTGGAGGCTTCCTCAAGAAAGGCAAAATCTTATTGTTTGCTCCTTATCAACAGAAAGCAACAGCCACATTAAATGGAGCTGGATAACAGTAATTAATTCCTCTGTCTGAAACTTTGTGTCATCTCTACGTGTGATTAGGGAAGGGCTGGGATGAAAGGCTTTGTGTCTGGAGCTGCTGCTCTGTTTTATTTCTCGAGGTTATTGTGACAACATTCTCCTCCAGCCTACGCTTGGGGCTGTGCAAAGCTCTCCCAAACCTTGCTGTCCATCAGTGCGAGTCAGACGTGGGGGTTGGCACAGCTGTGCTTTGTGTGAAGCCAAGAAAGGCCCTCACCCAGCAGGCAGCTGCCAAACCCCAAGGTGTGCAGGCGGGATGGTGCTTTTCCTCTTGGTTTCCCCTTCCAAGGGGAACGGGATTACCTTGGCCTGGGATCTGAGCAGGGAAGGAGTGGATGCTCTTGTAGTTTTCCCTTGCTGAAAAACAGCCAAAAGGGAAGTTTGCCAAGAGTCAGGGAGATTTCAGTGCAGGAGCAGAGCAGAGGGATGTCCTGTTTGGTATCACAGATCCATGGATGGCCGAACCCGGGGCAGTAAGGGGAGCTGCAGTGTGGTCTGTCCTGTGGGTTGTATAGAAGGTGGATCATTTTTTCATGGAAAGCCTCGTTTGAATAGCCTCCTCTTTTTCTTAAGGTAATTCAGACTATGGCAATAACTGGCATAAGGAGCATCTACACTGCTGTTTCGTGTTCTTACCTTTTGTTTCCCAGTGCTGGGGACCTTAAAGATGCACAGGACAGGGAATCCTCCTCTGGAGCTCATGTGCTAAGCAAGGACTGTTTGTTTTTCTTGTAATCATTATTATTGTTACAGACGCCCCTGTTCCCACCTGGCTGCACCTTTCTCCCAAAGATAAAGAGCTGCGTGGTGCTCCCTGGGCCATTCCCCAGCCAGGCTGCTGTGCCCCCATCGCACTGCCCATTTCATGCCAAGCACACAGACTTTGCAAAATGGGGATCACTAATCTTTGTTTTTCCTAGATTTCCTCAAACCATTTTAAGACCCATTCGAGGTCAGCGAGAGCTGTGAACTCTTCAAATTATATTCTGAATAGCTTCACATTTGCCCTTTGTATTCATTTGCACTAATCAGTCTCTTCCCTGTTAGCGCTGGGTGAGTCACTCACCGCTTCCCCACTCCACTTCTGGAGTTTGCATAGTGTGGTCGATTATGACCCAGTTTGGGTAATTTGTCCTCGTAATGATTCATTTATCACTATCCAGAACCCACTTCAGCAAAACACTTAAATGTGCTTTCAAATGCTGTACTTACAAAGAATTAAAATAAGCACTTGCTTGAATGGTCTGGAGGTGGAGAAATTGTGTGTAATCACGCTTCTCCCTCACTGATAGTACTGGCAAATGTTCCACCTTACAGCATTTTGCAAAAAGCAACAATTGGAGATAAATAATTTTGATAAGCAGAATCAAATAACAGCAGCGTGTCATTCCTGATTAGATTTGACATTGTGCTAACATCCATCTTCCCCAAACAGCTGCGCTGATGCAAGGCTTTCCTGCTGGAATCTGCCTCTAAATTATAAAACTGTCCAAACTGTACAAAAATATTTATTTCAATTCCAAGATCATTGATTTGCTAGAGAACAACAGAGGAAACCGCGGTAGTTGGTGGATACCTTCAAAGAACATTTATGTAATTGATTCTTTTGCAACCAAATGCAGAAGAAATATTAAATGGAGTTGCTTCAACCTGAATGCTGCTCCACATGGCCAATAGTTCTGCAGCCAGTATAGTCAGTTTTATTTATATATATATATATGTATATACATACATATATATATATATAAACACACACACACGCACATATATATAAATATATCTATATACGTAACCTTTACCAGCTGAGTTGTGACACTGAAAACTACCTGGATCCAAGCAAAGTTCTTACTGAAACTCTCTTCTACGTTTTTATTTAAACCACATTGAAAGTTAAATCTTGACTAAATAGGCTGGGGAAAGTTTTAATGTGTGAACATGTTGACTCTGAGTACCACTAAATAGTTTGTTTAATTTGCATTTGTTAGAAAATTTTCCCATTAAAACTGCAGCAGAGCGTGAGCCGTGAGCCGTGGTACTGTGAATGGTTTCAGGACAGGACTTTTACACCTTATTAGCACTGCAGTAAGGGAAAAATACTCTAAAAAGCATTAAGGGGGAAAAAATGTCATTAAAAACATATTTGTCAGCTTCCAGAGATGCTAATGAATAGGAACATAATGGCATTAACAGCTGGAGATCATCTTCTTTTCCAGGGAAAACTTTTACCTCACACACTTCTTTCATCCTGGTATGGAAATATGCACTAATGAAAGCTCTTCCCAGGACGGGAACTATTGGGGGGTTTAAGACGGTGGCAAAAAAAAAGCCTTATGTGTGCAGTTCTCCTTTATACTTATTTATATTTAAATTATAATTATTTATTTTTAACATATAAATAAAAGTCATTACAAAGAGTAACAAGAGGAGGCTGTGAAAGAAGCCACAACATTGAGGTCTTACACCTAAATGTTAATTTGTGGTGGTGGTGGCAGCTCCGTTCTTGTCACACAAGGAGGAAAACCCATGAGAAGATGTCTGATATTCTCACTGCAAACATTTCTGAGGCTCAGAAGCAATCCTGGGGGGAGGGAGGCTGTTTTTGCTTTTCATTAGCCTAATCTCGTCAGAGTTTAATAGCAAAAACATGATAAACCTCATGTTCTTTTCATTAAAGAAACCTGTATCTCCTCTAGTTCTGTGCGTGCTATCTGCTGGCATTATTAAGGAGTTTATCATTCTGACTTCTCATGCAAATTACAAAGGGATTGGAAGGATTTGCTCCGCAGCTGAGGAGCGTACCCGGTGGATCCAGTGGACCTGAGCACCGTAATTGGCACCTAAATATGCTTTAGGCAGATGGTGCTGTAGATTGTGCCAGCAAATTACTTCTTGACCATGGCTGCTTCTCTGCTGTGTGTCATTTTGTAGATTTAAATCTAGCCTTTATTCTTGTCAAAATACCAGTGGGAGTATTTTGAAGTGTAATTTTAAGCTGCTTACTTCGAAAGTTATTAATACAGAGAAATGAATCAAAATCACAGCAAAATTTTATAAGGTGTCTTTGTTTCCGAATAAAAGTAACATCTGTGTGTCACTTAGGCTGAGAACTGCATGTGGGACAGGTTTTCCGTTTGTCTCGGAGGAAGGGCAAGAACTGAGTGCTAAAAACTGGTGCAAACAGACAACTGAAAGTGAGCTGACCCCTTAAAGGTAGGGAACTTCCCAGTGCACTGAGAGACCCTACAAATGAACTTATCTTGCCTTTTTCTCATGCTGACTTCATAACCTCCGATGATAACTCAGTGATCAGCAGCAAAAGGGCCCTTTTAATGAGAAACATGAAGAATATGTGTAGTCTGACTAGACTGTGAAAATGTGATGTTTAAAATACTACAGAGAGATACCCTGGGTGTGTTTGTGCTTTCTGTGTGAGCACAGTGTCACCAGCTCCACACATTCCAGCTCTGGGATGGTTCAAACAGAATCTGTCTCCCACCTCCTTGAGAAGTGTCTTAAAATCGTCTTTGAAATGTGGTAAAAGTACACACTTTGATTCTCACCATGATGTTTTCAGTCTGAGCTCAGCTGCATTTAAGCTGCAGCTTTCCAAAACCAAATCAGGGCTGTTCAGGCTGTTGGGCTACGAGAAAACAAAGAGCTACTTAGGGGTGAAATAAAGTCACCGGTTGCTTTCTGCTACAATCAGAATAGAAATATTGCAAATGGTGTTTAAAAGGGAACAGGAGGAGCCTCCTGGTCACCTGCTCTGGTCTCGCTGTTGTTTGAGCTGCTGTGCCACCACTAAATCAGGAGTAGTGGCAGTGAAATGAGTCAATGGAGCCCCACAAATATGAAGCACTTTGCCGGGGAAAATCAAACTGCTGTAATACGTGAATCACTGCTTGGCCTCTGAGTCTCTCTCTGTGTTGTTTTTTCTCTGTTTTATGAGCTGCTTTTTAGTTGCCTTCTTGGCTGAACCAATCCTCCAGCAGAACTGCAAGACCTGCTCCAGCTGAGGCAGTTGTAGAGACCTGCCACGAGCTCTCCACAGCCTAATTACGAGCCAGCTGCAGGTCCAGCACCTCTGGGATATGCAGAGAAACCTCCCCAAAACGCAGTCATTTATAGTCTTTGCTTTCCACTGGCTACCTTTGATTTCCCCTTTTATCAGACTGAACAAAACACATTTTAACTCCAGCTATCAATAAGCGTCTGCAGGTTTTCCTAGCTCGGGATTTAGCGGGGAGGAATTTGGAGTTAATGGCCCTGTATGCGATGCTGTTGCTAAGAAACCCTGGCTTGGCTCTGTAATGTCCTTTTGCAGTTTGGCGAGTTCCTCCCTGATGGAAACGCTCGTGTTTCAGCCTCTTGGCTTGTCCAGAGCAGGGTGTGCTCTGCTCTCAGCTTGCCTGGCTCAGCCCTCGGCAAAATGCAGTGGGAATCCAATTTCCCCTGTTTTCTACCCACTTTAGCCCTCGCTTTCTGAAGCCATGAACCTCCTCCTGCCCTTGGCAGGTGCCTGCAGTCCATTACGTATTTGCTGTCTGGGACTGGCCGTGCTGCAGCGTATTCCTGGTCCTAAATGTCTCGTATCCAGGAGATATCGTCACCTGGCTAGAGACACAGAGACAATTTAAAAGCATAACCCATCTGTTTTACACTGGTAATATGCAGCTTTCTCGTTGCCATGGCAAACCTGGAAAGAAGAGCAGAGATGTTCAGGTGAGGGAACTCTGCCTCAGCGGGGAGGCAGGAAACAGGTTTGGGGTTATTTTCTTTTTAATGGGGCATAGAAATCCGCAGGGATGAAACCAAATGCCACTCTTGTGGGAGTTTCCTTCAGCCACCACCCTCTCTCGGTCTGACATTTGTCTGGGAGAGCCGAGGAACCCTGCACTGAGTCCTTATGGGCTCGATGAGCCGTGGTTTGCAGGGATGGTGTTTGTCCCAGGGCCTGCTCTGGGTTTGACACCAGGCAGGCAACGTAGTTCATCTTCCTTATTTCTGATGTGTGGGTGGAAGGAAAAAGCTGGAAGCTGGAGATGAACACAAGGCTTCTAAAGACCAGGGGTCCTCCTCATGCTCAGGTTTCCCAGGGCTTTTCCCTTCCCCAAGCTGGCAGAGCAGTCCCTCGGGTATCTGGAGCCCAGCATTTCACCCACGTGTTGCTGATGCAGCCCATGTCAGGTTGGCCTTCTGAAGCCATTGTGAGACATTGAGAAAAAGCAATTCAGAGGAAAGACACATCATTCTGATGTGTCGGCACTGATAAGGATGAAGTCCACCGAAGACCTTGAAGCTCCACTGGAGAGAGCAGAGGTGGCTCTATGCAGCTGGAGCTGTTCAGGGGGTTGCTTCTTCTTTACACAACACAATATTTTGCATTGGTATTGAAATTGAGCAGACTTGGTGCTGGTCTCACCCTGACTTCATAAGAAATAGAGTAAATAAATCTCTTGCACTGTGTGGTCTCCGGTCACATGCAATATGACACCAAAATTAGTTGATGGAGCTGTATTATCACTTTCCTCTCTTCTGTCTTTTGGCCATAATTAGCAGGGACACTTCCCGTCAATCAAGTGTCAAAATTAAATGCTTTCCCTTCATCCATCAAAATTCTGTGCCAAAGAGAATGGTTGTTCCCTTGGGCAGCTGCTGGGGAGCAGAGAGATGGGCAGGGTTATTAACAGGAGAATTAACTTTAAATGCTAATGTTGGTGTTTACACAGGTTCAGGAGCCTCAGGAAGATGAAAGGCTCTCAGAAACTGTGTCATTCTCGCTGCCACCAAGGGGAAGGCAGCTGGAGCTGCTCAGGACCGAGCAGTGAGGCTGGAGGATGTGTCACTCACCCCCGGGGTTTGTCAGGCTGTGAGGGTAGGGTGAGGGTGGCAGCAGGTCACTGTGATTCCACACGACTCGTTTTGGGGCACGTCCCACCCATCAAGGGCTGGACCCCCGGGGTTGGATGCCTGCCTTGACCTGCCCTTTCAGGAGTATTTAAGCTCCATCCTGAAAAGCAAGTTAGACACTGAAATGCCTCAGTTACATCAGGAGCCCAAGAACTGAGGGCAGGTTTGAAAACAAAACAAGTCCCTGAGTCACTTCAGGGCGTTTTGAATGTTTTAATCAAAACCTTTTTTATTTACCTAATTCTCCATGTCACGGAGAAGAGGGAGGCTTTTAAATACCTCCTGCTCTGCTGCTGTTGTGGTTTCACCTGCCTGGCTCCTGCCGGGGCACTGCAGTGATCTCATCTCTCCTGTGCCTGGCTGCAGCCCCAGCTCCTCACTCGGACTTGGCACAGGGACACGACTGCTGGAAAATCCCAGCCCTTCCAGGTGCTGCCTGCAAAATGCTGCTTCCCCAGTCCCACACTGGTGACAGTTACTCGTCTTGTCCTTTATTAAAGTTTAATTTCATTGCTTTGCCAAACAATCCTGCTGCAAAGGCTACAGATGAAAGTGAGGAAAGGAGGTTAATGCAATATATGTTATCCCTGTCTACAGGGATATTTGGGATTTTCGCTGCCTTCAAATTGCTGAAATAAATGCCACGAGCAAAGTTTACAGATGCAGAGTGAGTAATTTAGATATAAAATCGCTTGGCCATGAAGTCAAGGTTCAAAGCTAAATCACAAAACATAGGGAACCCAAAACAAAGAAGATATTGTTTTCTGCAGGTAGGGAAATTTAGAAACAAATTATTTCCCTCCTGGTCATCAGGAAGAAAAATCCACTTAGTGTCACATGAGACTTTACTATACGAAAAAAGTGAGGAGGTGGTGCCTCCCCACTGCACATCCCATTGGATACAACAGAGCTAAAAGCACCTTCGCAGGAGCATCTAGAAAACCTAATAGATAAAAAATAATTATTCCAACTGAGACAAACATTTGAATACTCTGTAATTACTACTGAATGCCCTACTTGTTGTTTTTTTGCTGAAAATGTCATAGTTTTGACGAATGCTCATGCTCAGGTAGAGTGAAAACAACATGACTGAAAAGAAATGGGAAGTGCCCACAGAGTTCTGTCAAAATGCCATCCCAAACACTGGAGGAGGATGCGCTTAAACATCATCAGGACTCGCACATTTTCTAAATGAAACCTTCCCATTGACATGCCCTTAAAAACTTGTGGGTTTTTCAGTGAAAAAAACAACCCAGAAGAGTTTGATACATTTCCTGTGTGGGCACCTCCCCAAGTGCCACATCCACTTTGAATATTTCCAGGGATGATGATTCCACCACTTTCCTGGGCAGTCTGTTGCAATGCTTAATTACCCTTTCAGTGAGGAAATTCTTTCTAATATCCAATCTACACCTTCCCTGGTGCAACTCGAGGCTCTTTCCTGTTGTCTCATTGCTTGTTACCTGGGAGGACAGACTGAGCCCCACCTTGCTCCTACACATAATTGTAGACAACAATAAGGTTTCCCCTGAGCCTCCTTCTCTCCAGGCTAAACACCCCCAGCTCCCTCAGCTGCTTGTGCTCCAGACTCTTCACCAGTTTCTTTGCTCTTCTTTGGAGACACCAAACAACTTGCAGAGCTTGCCTGAAGACTCAGCACAGGCCTAGTCACACGAATGCACGTTTCATAGCTTTCTGAAATACACCTTGGTGCAGCCTTGTCCAAATAAGCAGTGACTGCCACACACACCTGCCATATACTGCCCATACTGTCTGATGGGGACAACTACTTGGAAAGAGCATCTCTCCTGCCACGTGCTGATCGTGCAGGACTGACCTGCTGGAGAGGTCTGCTTGGCACTCTACCTGCATGGCAAAATGCAATCTTTGTGTCCTGCT